>JACEEU010000793.1:27500-52500 GCA_016630915.1 Callionymus lyra
TTCATTCATTAATGACTTATAACTTAATAACTTCAATTGTGTTTCTATTCACGACGAGCTGCAACTTTTATTGAAGAGAATCTGCTTTTATTTGACTTCAGGGTTTGATTCAAGAGACAAAGAGAAAAACGACTCGTGTATATATTTGGAAGATTCTGCAAATGTTTGCTTGTTTTCTAGGATAAAAGTCTGAATACAATAAAGTGGAAAATCAATGCATCTGTTTTACAATCCATTCAAATGTTATTTTTTGTCTTTGAATATCTTTGAAAAAAGGACATTTTTCTAGACTCGTCAGAGAATGTGACTCAGATTTACTAACACTAAACAAACCTCTGCCAAGGGGCATCATTTCAGGCTTATTGTTTATATATATATATATATATATATATAAACAATAAGCCTGAAAGTGTTATTGTTTTAGTATATAAGTCTCTTTTGATGGATAGAATTGTTTATTTTGTTGCTTTTAAACACACAGTTTAAAACGAGTAAATTGAAAAAAATATATATATATATATATATTTAATTTTTTTAAATATATATATTATATATAAACCGTTTTTTATGAAATATTATTATTTTTTAATGTTTTTTTTTTTTTTGCCCTGCGACAGACTGGCGTCCTGTCCAGGGTGTCCCCTGCCTCTCGCCCTATGAAACTGGGATAGACTCCAGTCTCCCTATGAATGAATGTAAGTAAGTAAGTAATTTATATTTATAGAGCTTTTCCAGTCCAGGGTCACAAAGCGCTTAAACAATCAAAACAATATTCAATAAAGTACATACTTTAAAGATCAAGATAATACTGAGAACAACACATGAATAATATTATTTTTTAATTATTCATTAGTATATATATTTATATTATATACCGCATTTTATATTCATATCGTAAATATATATAATTTAAAATATTCAATATATTATTTAAATCGAAACCAACATTTATACCTTTTTAAAATATATAAATATATTTTAAAAATATGAACATTGAATCAAACACTGTGATGTTTACTGTGTGCAGCAGGTGTAGTTAGTTGTGTGTTTCTAAGAGGCGTCAGTCGTGTTTGATTTGTGTGTCTCTTCCTCGTATCCAGGGCAGCGTGTTTACCTGTTGCCCGGTAACCTGTTTGTGACGTCACCACCGGTAACTCCTCTGACGTCACGCACCGGTTCACAGAGCGCGGCTCTTAAGGTCGTAGGTTCTCCGGGGCGCTCGGGGGGTCACCCCGGGTCAAGGGGCGAGTGTGACCGTCACAGATCCTGCACACGTGACTCGTTTTCACTCGGTTTCGTGTTTATCTCAAGGTTGTTGGTGCGCGTGACCGCGGCGGGAGCGCGCTCCGTTCCCCCGGTCCACCTTAAATCATCGCTGACTGACACGAACTCTCCTCCCAGACCCGAGCGGAGCCGAAGGCTTAAGACGAGTCTCGCCTTCTCCCATGATGCATTAGTGATCGCCGCTCCGGCAGAGGAACTTCACGCGACTAGACCAGGACCTCCCGGTGTCAGACCCGCCGGTACCGAAGAGTCCCGTGGATTTAAAACTTGGATTAAACTTCAGTGACGTCATTAAAGCTGGGGAAACACACTCACACACACGCGCGTGCGAGGAACGTCGCTGTTTTAGCCACAATTATTGGTAAGTTATTGATCATCATAATAATCATTGGTTAGTTATTGATCATAATAATAATCATTGGTAAGTTATTGATCATCATAATAATCATTGGTAAGTTATTGATCATCATAATAATCATTGGTTAGTTATTGATCATAATAATAATCATTGGTAAGTTATTGATCATCATAATAATCATTGGTAAGTTATTGATCATCATAATAATAATAATTGACAAGTTATTGATCATAATAAATAATTCACACGTTATTTATAATAATTGGTTATTTATTAATAAGAATGATAACTAGTTTGCGTGTTTACACTCGTCATGATGTTAATGTTAAGTTAATAACAAGCATTAAAACAATAATAACTGAATAAATAATCGTCATAATCAACCATGATTGACGTTGATCAACGTAATGAAGACGCACGTGAGCAAGTTATCGAACGTGTCTCGTGCTCGTGCTGGTCATCGATCGAAGGCTGCGATCGATCCCGTGCGTGTTGATCCGAGGCTTGTATGTAGATTCTGATTAACTTGATATGTCAGATATTGATTGACGTGCCGGAGAATGTCAAGCTCGCGGGTGGAAATGATCATTAATGTCTTCTCGTTCAAGCTCGTGCTGCAGGAAAAACTGCCTCAAGTATACTTTTTTATTTAATAATCACGTTTATTCTTAATTTAACAATTAACATCGTAACGTTTTTATTAGTTCTGGGTTGTTATTCTGACAGTCCCGTGCTCCGCCGCTAGGGGGAGACCGAGTATTTGTTTAAATCCTTTATTTTCCTCTTCTTTTTTAAACGTTTTAAACATGTATAAAAGCCTGGTTCTCTGGTCACCGTCGCTCCTCTTATACGTGGGTTTGATCTGCTTTTCTGGCTCGTGTTCCGGCGATTAATCCCTGTTACGTCATCAGATCTATGAGGTCATAATCCAGCGTCAGCATATTTCTAAACACTTGTTTACTCGACGTGCGAACGTTTGTCTCAGAGCGAGCAGGTTCGGCATTTAAATTGTTTATAAATCAATATTAAAGGATATTAATCGCGATAATTAAAAAAAACATCCGGGTTCTTTTGACGCACCTTTTTTTTTCAAAATATATTTGTTTAACCCCCTCAGTTCCCGGGAACCCCGCCACGACCTCTGAGAAGTGTCGCTTGTAATCTCGAAATATTGGGTAATTTATTATGAATGGCTTTAACTCCCCCCTCCCTCCACGTGGGTGTGAACCCCGCCCTCCCATTGGTTGCCCGCCCCCCCTGCGTCACCGCCATACCTCGCCGCCATTGGCTGGCCCCGGGGCCCCCGAGAGGATGTGGGTGTATTTATCGTCCGTGGAAGTGGGAGAGATTTTTTTCTACTGACGATCTTCATTGTCGAGATCTTTCCAGCGGAGCCGCGCGCGAGCCTCTGACGACACCAAAGGAATATTTTTATTTTGATTTCATTTGATCGAAGGTGTTCCACCTGATGTAGCATCAGCACCTCTTATCTCCAGGGAATATTCTTCTTGTTGATCCTGCTCTTGTTCTGCTGCGCGAGCAGATCCAGGGTCTGCTTCATCATCTTCATCATCATCATCATCATCTTCATTAAAACCCTCTTCTTCTCGGATCCCGGACCCGCTTCTCCATCGACCCCCAGGCTCTCGGATGGACCAGCACCCCAGCGCCCGGAGCTGCAGCAGCCGCGGGGCCACATCCTGCGAGGCCGTCCCCCAGGAGCCCTCCATGAACCTGAGCATCCAGTCCACCACCGGGACCCGCTTCGAGCTCGCGCTGCCCCAGGAGGAGACCGTGGACGGGCTGAAGAGGAGGCTGGCCCAGAAGCTGAAGGTCCCGAAGGAGAGGCTCGCTCTGCTGCACAAAGACACGTGAGTCTGAAGAAAAACACTGTAAATAGGATCGAGGATCTTCTCCCTGATCTGTGGACCAGAAGGTTCGAGTCTCTGGTACCGACTGATGGTTCTGAAAAGACGCGTCTTTTGTCTGAAACTGTCCTTCAAGGTCTAGTGACGTATAGTTGCGTCTCTTTATCATTCCAGGTGTGAGAACCTGAACCCCAACCATATGTATTGTTTCTCCATTGTCGCCCCCCCCATAAATCACACCCTTTAAACCCGCTTCTTCTCCTGGTCCTCGAGGATCAGATCCTCAGGCCGCTGCGAGGAGCCTTTTGTTCGGGGGCCCCGGGGGTGAGATCTGGGTCACGCTGGGTTTTTTTTTTTTTTTTTGGAAGAAGCCGTTTCTTAATTGTCACTTGTTTGTTAATTGAAGGCTTGGAATTTAAACATGCACGCGCAGGTTTGTGCGTGTGCGTGTGTCACGTGAGCAGGACGTGACTCGAGATTCGAGGTGTTTATGGTCGTGAACACGTGTCGGAACCAGCCTTGGAATCCTGATGAGTGTCAGTGCAATAGTTATATTTACAAGGTACATGAAAATATATGTATAAAAAACGTCTTAAATTCAAATATAAACTGTAACTACCGCCTGGTATTAATCGTTTATTTTCAATACTGATACTTTCAATTGGACACCGGTTCCTGAACGATACTTTAAGTATATACTTTATTTTAATTTATTTATTTTATATTTATTATATTATATTTATATTTATTTTATATTTAATTTAAGTATATACTTTATTGAATATTGTTTTGATTGTTTAAGCGCTTTGTGACCCTGGTCTGGAAAAGCGCTTTATAAATAAAAATTACTTACTTACTTACTTACTTACTTTCTTACTTTATTCAATACCCATTTAATAAGATGAATTCCATTGAAGAGTAAATAATTCTTCAGTTTTTGGTACATTTAAAACAGTATTTTTCTTAGACAAAAACAACGAGAAACAAATCCATCGTCGTTTTTGTCCCTTTTATTCTTTGAATGAATCCAATGACTATCAAGTTCTCTTCGCTCGTAGAGAGAGAAACTTGACACCGAAATACCGAGAATTTTTGGATACTTTCAATTCGACAGCGGTTCCTGAACGATACTTTATTCAATACCAATTTTATAAGATGAATTCTAACGAAGATTAAATAATACAAATCGTTTTTGGTGAATTTCAAACTGTTTTTTCTTACAGAAAAAATAATAAACACTCAAAATAAGAAAAATAAAAATCCAAACACTATCAAGTTCTCATTACTCGTAGAGAGCGAAACTTGACACCGAAAGAATGTTTGGATACTTTGGTACTACCGAAAAATCTTGGTGCGACAAAATACCCGAAGTTCTGAATATTACACAAAAAGCATCAGTACAAGGCATCGATGCTGCAGTTAACAGCTGATAAAAGTCTTTGTTTCTGCTTCTTAGAAGTGACTTTCAAGAACAAAAAACAAAAACTCCATCCACTTAGTCGAGTGGCGTCGCTGCCAAATATCCTCAGCGAATACTTGTCAAGCTCCACTATACTTGGAATTGAAATATGACAGGCCGATCAATACTTCTCTTTCATGGAGCCTTTTTTCACCCACGGCGCTTTTTTGCAAACTAGTTTTGAAGTCTGTCGACCCCCAACACCCCCCAACACCCCCCACACCCCCCACACACCCCGCGGCCGAAGGGCTGTTTTGAGCGTCTGGAGATTGTCAGTCTAATGATGGTTCTCTCTCTCCCCCCCTCGCTCGCCCGCAGCAGACTCAGCTCAGGTAAACTCCAGGACCTGGGAGTCATCGATGGGAGCAAGTTAACGCTTGTGCCGACAGTGGAAGCAGGATTAATGGTAAGACGTGTCGGGTTCTTGTCGCGGCAGAGGTTGAATGTGTGCGTCTTTGAACGGGGTCGGGGGTTAGAGTCCCCCTCGGGGGCCACATGGGATACTGTTGTGAGGGGCCGTCCAGCGAGAGGGAGATTTGAATGGCTTGAATATTATTATATAACATATATTATGTTCATTTAAAGATTTACACTTTTTATTTGTTTTGTAGCGACAACAGAGAAAATCGAATGAAGTTTGTTGTGTAGTACTTTAAATAGATTTTCTTTAGAAATATCAGAAACTGTGTCGTAAACACAACATGTTTTCTAATTTCTGGAGTAAAGTGATTAAAAAGGCGACAAAAACACTTTAATTTTCCAAACATTTCACCCGAAAAAGTACAAAAAAAGAAAAGTACAGAGAAAAAAGTCACGGCTGTTTTTGAGTTAAATACTTATACTAGTAGTAAATAGTTTTACTGTGACCTCATGACAGATGTAAATAGCTTATTTTTATTATGACATGTTCATTTAAAGATTTACACTTTACACAACAGCAGAAAAATCGAATGAAGTTTGTTGTGTAGTACTTCAATTTAAATAGATTTAATTTAGAATCAGAAACTGTGTCGTAAACACAACATGTTTTTTAATTTGTGGTGGAAAAACAGAATAAAATAATTAAATAGGCGACAAAAACACTTAATTTTATCAAACATTTCCCCCGAAAAAGTACAAAAAAACAAAAGTACAGAGAGAAATAGGTCACGACTGTTTTTGAGTTAAATACTTGTAGTAGTAAATAGTTTTACTGTGACTTCATGAGTGCCACATAAATACTATGTTAACCATTTACGTGAGTTTTAATGCGTATATTTCTTTGTTTTTCAGTCTCAAGCGTCAAGACCCGAGCAGTCAGTAATGCAGGCGTTAGAGAGTCTAACAGAAACTCAGGTAAGATCATGTTTATTTGTTTACGGGTTGGTTGATGAAAGCTAGTAGCTCGTGTGCTCGTGTGGTTACACAAAAAGAAGGCGTCAGTCTGTGGTGGTCGGAGTCCACGGCAAAAGGTCAGGAGAAGAAAAAAACCCACAAAAAACAGTTGACATTCTGAAGCTACTGCGCAGGGACACGTAGCATTAGCATCACTAGCACCGACGCTACACGTCCGAGTGCTATGACTCACCGCGGCCTGATCGATTACCATCGTAGAAAACAAAAATGATAAGACGCACACAGGGCGTGTGACGTGTGAACCGCCGACTGACTGACTCAGACCCACTTCCTCTATCCCGGGTTGTGTAACGGGTCGATGTCCGCGACGCCATCGACGCCGATGTGATGTCAAAACACCACGGCGTGGTGAACCCGACACCCTGAGTCGAGCGCGTCGTGGCGAAACGTTTGTCGCTTGAGTTCTCTGGATGGTGTACGTCGGAGTGTATCGTGGAGCGTGTGCAGGATCTGCTGAGAATGTTGGCTCGGAGTGTGTGAGCTCAGCATGTGTCTCGCAGACAGCAGATGACGGTGTGTGTGTAGGTGTGTGTAAGTGTTGGAAACCAGATGATACTCTGGCGTCGTGGGCTGGAAGCTCCAGTTTCCGATCATGTGGTTCGTTCATTTGGTTGGATCGTGAACCGTCCGTCAACGTTTGACATGTTCGTCAACGTTTGACATGTTCATCGACGTTTGACATGTTCGTCAACGTTTGACATGTTCGTCAGCTTCAACATGTTTGTCAATTGACATGTTTCAACATGTTCATGGTCAACGCTTGACATGTCATGTTCGTCAACGTTTGACATGTTCGTCAACGTTTGACATGTTCGTCAACTCTTGACATGTTCGTCAACGCTTGACATGTTCGTCAACGCTTGACATGTTCGTCAACGCTTGACATGTTCGTCAACGTTCTTGACATGTTCGTCAACGTTTGACATGTTCGTCAACGTTTGACATGTTCGTCAACGTTTGACATGTTCGTCAACGCTTGACATGTTCGTCAACGTTTGACATGTTCGTCAACGCTTGACGTTTGACATGTTCGTCAACGTTTGACATGTTGTCAACCTTGACATGTTCGTCAACGTTTGACATGTTCGTCAACGCTTGACATGTTCGTCAACGTTTGACATGTTCGTCAACGCTTGACATGTTCGTCAACGCTTGACATGTTCGTCAACGTTTGACATGTTCGTCAACGTTTGACATGTTCGTCAACGTTTGACATGTTCGTCAACGCTTGACATGTTCGTCAACGCTTGACATGTTCGTCAACGTTTGACATGTTCGTCAACGCTTGACATGTTCGTCAACGCTTGACATGTTCGTCAACGTTTGACATGAACGTTGACATGACGCGTTGACATGTTCGTCAACGCTTGACATGTTCGTCAACGCTTGACATGTTCGTCAACGCTTGACATGTTCGTCACTTAATGTTCGTCAACGTTTGACATGTTCGTCAACGTTTGACATGTTCGTCAACGCTTGACATGTTCGTCAACGTTTGACATGTTCGTCAACGCTTGACATGTTCGTCAACGTTTGACATGTTCGTCAACGTTTGACATGTTCGTCAACGTTTGACATGTTCGTCAACGTTTGACATGTCCGTCGACGTTTGACATGTTCGTCAACGTTCAACATGTTTGTCAACGTTTGACATGTTTGTCAACGTTTGTCAACGTTTGACATGTTCGTCAACGTTTGACATGTTCGTCAACGTTTGACATGTTCGTCAACGCTTGACATGTTCGTCAACGTTTGACATGTTCGTCAACGCTTGACATGTTCGTCAACGTTTGACATGTTCGTTAACGTTCGACATGTTCGTTAACGTTCGACATGTTCGTCAACGCTTGACATGTTCGTCAACGTTTGACATGTTCGTCAACGTTTGACATGTTCGTCAACGTTTGACATGTTCGTTAACGTTTGACATGTTTCGCTGACAACGCTTGACATGTTCGTCAACGCTTGACATGTTCGTCAACGCTTGACATGTTCGTCAACGCTTGACTAACGTTTGACATGTTCGTCAACGTTTGACATGTTCGTCAACGCTTGACATGTTCGTCAACGCTTGACATGTTCGTCAACGCTTGACATGTTCGTCAACGTTTGACATGTTCGTCAACGTTTGACATGTTCGTCAACGTTTGACATGTTCGTTAACGTTTGACATGTTCGTCAACGCTTGACATGTTCGTCAACGCTTGACATGTTCGTCAACGCTTGACATGTTCGTCAACGTTTGACATGTTCGTCAACGTTTGACATGTTCGTCAACGCTTGACATGTTCGTCAACGTTTGACATGTTCGTCAACGGAGCAACGCTTGACATGTTCGTCAACGCTTGACATGTTCGTCAACGTTTGACATGTTCGTCAACGCTTGACATGTTCGTCAACGTTTGACATGTTCGTCAACGCTTGACATGTTCGTCAACGCTTGACATGTTCGTCAACGTTTGACATGTTCGTCAACGTTTGACATGTTCGTCAACGTTTGACATGTTCGTCAACGCTTGACATGTTCGTCAACGCTTGACATGTTCGTCAACGTTTGACATGTTCGTCAACGCTTGACATGTTCGTCAACGTTTGACATGTTCGTCAACATTCACCGCGTGAATTGTTGTGGATTTAAAGGAGAACAAATGGTTCAATTCTCTGAGTCATTTCTCGTCAAATGTCTCTTCATGACTTCCTGTAATTATGTAAGTGAATCAGCCAGAAGTTTGTTATTCAGCAACATTCCTATCACATGATTCCTGTCCTGGAAAGAACAAACAAGGGTTGCCTTCACTGAAAAGGGCCGACGGCGATTTCCTTATCAAGATGTTTCTTCGCTCACACCCAACTCAGCCATTCCTCGTGTTCGCCCGAGCAGACGAGACATCTGGCGACTGTTCTTGACGACTGCGATTGTTTTCTCCACCTCCTCCTGTCGTCGAGTAACTTTTACCACGACAGTAGTAACAGTACTGGGAAGATTCGTGTTTAGCTGTAGAAGCGGCGCAATAGGATGAAGATTCTCTTCCCTTTTTACGCTTTCATGAGTTTCTTTCAAGGTATCGATAGTTAAAAAACACTTTTCGACCAGTTCACCTCAAGAAAACATGGTGGACAGAAGACGGGGACGTTCTTTAGTCGTCTACGAAAATTACGAAAAGATTTTACAAGAAGTCTCTTGTTCTTTATCGTGAAAAACATCTAAAGAAACAGAAAATACTATATGATCACCTTAATTTTTGCTTCAAACTCGGAACAACTACCCAAAACCCAACGTTGGTCTAGTTTGACGATGATATGCTACGCTAACGTAGCTACATACTTTGGTTACGTCTTTGATTGTTTCCGACCGTCATCAGAGGATAAAAGTACATTTGTGTGTTTTTATACGACTAACACTTTGTCCACCACCAAAACTTGACCAGTTCACCTCAAAAAAAACATGGTGGACAGAAGACGGGGACGTTCTTCAGTCACCTACGAAAAACACATTTTATAAGTCGTGAAAAACATCTAAAGAATGAGAAATGCTAAAATATCACCTTAGTTTTTGCTTCAAACTCAAACAACTACCCGATGTTGGTCTAGTTTGACGATGACATGCTACGCTAACTTGGCTCCATATTTTGAAGCATTTCTTTGATCGTTTCCGACCTTCGACCTCGCGCCCGGTAAAACCCGACCGGCGAGTGTGAGAACCGTCGATCTCGAAGGTCGTCATCGGAGGATAAAAGTACATTTGTGTGTTTTTTATGCGATTGATTCTGCTCAATAATGCATGAGGCGGAGCGATGATATGGATCGCGGAGAGATTACGGGGTAAGATTAGAAAACGGACCCACCAAAGCTTTTTCCCCTCATTTCCTTTCCCCCCCGACCGCTGGGTTCCAGGGCTATCAAAAATCAATCAATGCTCTCAGCTCTTAAAAGTGTCTGACACGAGAACCGATACGCCCGGGCGGCCCGAAATAGCCGAGGGGGGGAAATATGGCCGTGGGATGGAAAGAATGGAAACCTTTTTATCACCTGCCCGGCTGCTCGCGGGCCGTTAGCGACGCACAGGCCGCGCCGAACACGCCGACTTAGCGAAGCAGAATTATGGAGGTGTTGTGTTTTCCGTGCTGGGTCTGCAGCATTTTCCCTTCTCCCCGAGGCCCGTCGTTTAAATGTGCTGTGCTGAGCGAGTCCAGCCCGAGAGTGTGACCGCCACGATGGGCTTCCTTCAGCGAGGACAAAGCCGCTCGCCCTAATTCCCTTCCGTCTGGATCCGTGGCGTCCGAGCGGCGTCGTATCAACGCTCGTGTCGGAGCTGCTTCCAGCTTAAGCACGTGCTCGACTCAAAGGCCACGTTTAAGAGGATTTTCTGGGAGTGTTTGCAGAAAAGGAGCCCGATGTGGACGAGGTCTGGACCAGAAACGTCCTCCTGAAGGCGGTGACGTCATCTTGCCTCGTATCGATCCGGTCGACGGAAAGTGAAGGATTATTCGTCCCTCTCAGCTCTGGGACTATTTGCTCATCGATGCACATTGACATTAGAATAAAAGCCAACCAGGCGTCACCCCCCGCCCCCCCTCACCCCGGTGCAGCCACCCCTTTGTTCCTGTCTTGAAGCATCACGACCGGTCCAGCTGACCGACCTTCAAGTACCGTGACCCAAGTTCTTCCCTGAAACTCTCCTCCAGTTGATCCAGGTTTACGAATCAATGCTTGAGCTGAAGGAGACTCTCTGGGCTTCAGTCTGACAAATTCTGCTTCCACCGCTAACACGGTTGCTTTCGGAGGCGTCTGTGTTTTGCCGTCTCCAAATGTCCCCGTGGAATATGCTGTTACATATCTGTTCGTTTTCTCTCTCATTGACAAACACTGTCCTCCTCCTCGTCTTCCTCCTCCTCCTCCTCGTCCTCCGGCTCCTGAATCTGTCGTCTTGTCTAGCGACGGCGCCGACGCTAACTAGGTGGCGGCGAGGTACGAGGTCAACTCAGGGTCGTCCGACCCGGTTTTTACTCGCTTCCATAGTGACGGTCTGATCAGAACCACAGCTTAACAATAGAGACTTTTACTTTGCAATCAATGTAAACAATGAATTGCCAATAGATGGTGAAGCACGACGTTGGGTACAAGTGACCCCCGTATATGTAGCATATATACGACTTTAAACAGTCAGATTAACGAAGATGTGGTTCAGAGTTTCGAGAAACTGAGAACATGGAGCATTTGAAGATGTTTTAAAATGATCCAAACTGTTAACAGAAGTCTTGTTATTTGTGTATTATTTCAATGTCATTTAATTTAGTACATGTGCGCATTTTTAGACATTTCATCAAAGGACAAGTTTGCTAAGTCAGCAGAGTCCCACATAGAAATAGTGGATGGATGGATGGATGGATGGATGGATGGATAATTGATGGATGGATGGACTTTATTAATCCCTCTGGATCTCCTTTGGGAAATTGTTCTTGTTTATATGAAACTATTGTTGGCTGTGAACTTGAAACCCAAAGTGCAAATTAAAAGAACAAAGTGCAAGGGATGACAAAGTGCAAATATAAAGGACAAAGATCAAAAGAAATAACGTCCCAGAAGTTCAGAATTGATACAGTCTAATAAAGAGTCAATATTCAGTCGCTTTGTACCTTATTCATGTTTACGTAAAAGTCAATTTGAAGAGCGATTGACCTTTTAAATGTTGTGCCTCAAATGTAGTCGTTTAAAACATGGCACCTAAAATAAAATGTATATTATAAATGGGGATTCATGCCAATTGTCATAGTATCTTAAATTATATATCATATAACATATATATATATAAGAGGCTTGTCTTGGACGCTCAAAAATGCCAATGTTTTTTACGCGTCTCTTTTATCCAGAAGGTGCAAAAACTGAGAAGGAAAAGGTGGTTTTCAGTGTTTTCTCATTCCAGTCGTTACACAAACGTGAGTCAATCAGCAGGACTGACACCAGTAGAAATCATTAGAATTGTATTTAGGATTTGCCGGCGTGTGGGGGTTGAAAAAATAGGTCAACATGTTGGTCAATAGAAGGTGATTCTACTCTTTTTCTTTTTATAGCCGCAGAATAACCTCAACCCCCCCGGTCGACCCCCATCCTCGCATAAAGCCTTGTTGTCTTTTTTAAATGCTAATATTCCTTTTATTCCTGGAACATTTATCCGCCGCCGTATATGAACAAGTGGTCGTACGTAATGGAAGACAATGGAGACGTGAAGCCTTTTCAAGCCCGTCTTTCATGTAAATCCCAGCCTTGAAAAATGTCATTATTAATCCGTATTTCTGCACCTGTGTAATGCCTTTGTGGCGCTTAGACGCACAGTTGGAGAGTCGACTCGGGGTGGACGGGAATCAAGGTGTGTGGTGGGTGTTAGCAGAGGGATGGATTTGAGAAGGGATTTCATTGTGCTATTGTGTTTATGCATCTGTGTGTGTGTGTGTGTGTGAGAGAGAGTGTGTGTGTCTCTCAATAAACATCTCTCGTCTTTGTGCAACACCCTCTTCGGAGGCCGTGGGGGTCTCGTTTCTCCGTGTACGAGTCGTGACCATCATTGTTTTTCATTCCCCCGGCGGCGCCGAGCTATTGTGATTCAAGTGGCAGGCGTCGTGACTGGCGGGGCTTCGGTGGGCGGAGGGAGGGAGTCGGGGAATACAATGTCCGGCGCGTCGGAAGCGTCTTCATGGAAACGGGTTTCATTTCGTGGCTCTCGGATGAAAGTTCATCTTAAAACACGACGATGATCTCACAGAGAACGTCTTGTTAACGTCTCTGGTCGACGACAGATCCATGGCGAGATGATGATGATGATGGGCGGCGTTAAGACGGGTCCCGTGACTTTCTACCGCAGGGACGTCAATCCACGAGGGGCCAAAATGTCCGAAAAATGTGCATATTTACTGAACTGTTTGTGGCGGGAAGTTGAGGATCTTGAAGGACGTCTTCATAGGTTAATCTACTTCCAACCGTCCGGAGGTTCCACCCCCGGTGTCGTCAGGCGTTGAGTTTTGCTCCACAGGCTCTTGTTCTGGTCGTGACGCACAGGTGTAGCTTCAGACAGAACCTGAGCTTCGTTCAGTTCTCGCACCTCATCAATCTTGAAACCATCTCCGGCTACAGTCGGGAAGATTTCTTCGTCATCGAAGCGTTCTTTTGTTTCAGCGTCTTAAGATGGCGAGCACAGGACACGCGTCGAACTCTAGGCCGGGGTCACGTGGTTGTTGGGGTCCACACGAGACCAGAATCAAAAACAAGCCGAATGTCGGCTTTTGTCGGATTATTTCAAGCGTAAATGTGAATTCATCCCTTAAACGACGACGTTGATCCAAAGGAATCGTCACCAATAGTACGTTGGACTAGACTTCCTTTTGGCTACTTTAGCTCGACAAGCTACCGGCTGTGAGACTGGTTTCTGTTACGATTGTAAGAATTTAGCTTTAAAGGATTGTGGATTTTCTTCTCCCCACGGACGGGAACACCTTTTACGAAGGCCTTGTTTATTTGAGCCCATGATGGACAGTTCGTGTGATCAGAAAAACATCAGATTGTGGCTTTTTTTCAACATGATTTCACGCACACCTTGCACAGGTAGGAGCGTCGAGGAGAAAGAATGGTTCCCTCCTCCCTCTCCTCCCTCTCCTCCCTCTCCTCCCTCTCCTCCCTCTCCTCCCTCTCCTCCCTCTCCTCCCTCTCCTCCCTCGCTCCTCATCCTCTTTCTTCCTCCGTCACAAAGCCGCTCAGTGGTTCATGAATGTCAGCTCAGTGCTGCCGACACACTCCCTCCCTCTCACTCCTTATCTCGCTCACTTCACTTAGTGTGCGAAGGAAGAACGACTGCAAATGAGTTCCTTGAACCACAGGGACCCCAATAAATAAAACTGTCAGCCAGAGATGTCGTATGAAGAAGAAAAAAAAAGGAGCCAGAGGCACATTCTCACTGAATATTTCATCAGCACTCCTGACACCCCACCCCCATCCCTGCCTCCACCGGCTCCTCCTTCGCTGCCCCTTATCAGCTTCTCCCCCCAACATCGCCGCAACTTGAAAAGCAAACCCCCCCGACGTCTCCTTGATTTAATGGCAAAGAAAACATATTTAAAAATCAATGGTTGCATCACATTATAGGAGTGACGTGTGTGTGTGTGTTGTGTGTGTGTGTGTGTGTGTGTGTGTGTGTGTGTGTGTCGGAGTCTTTGCATCAGAATAGCAACAAAGAAGGATTTGTTTTTCTTTTCTCTTTGTGGGTCCAGGGCCACAAAAGTGAGGCCCTCGGCTCTCCTGGCATTGTGTCCTCCTGCCGCTCGGGTCCAGTCTACGGACGCCTGGGCTTCTCTCGGTGTGGGGGTGATGATGGGGGTGATGATGGGGGGATGATGGGGGGATGATGGGGTTCAACATCTTGAGATAGTCACGCTTCCTTTTGTCCCGACGTCACAAACCGCCGCCGTCTCGGGTTCGACGAGCATGTTTGGACTGGAGCTGAGCAGCTCTCGCCGAGACCTCTGGGAATCCTTCTCTCGCCAGCACCAGAGAGACTCTCCCCCACCCCCCCCACACCCCCCCACACACACACACACACACACACACACACACACACACACAACACAACCCCCACACCGCACACATGAACGCACACTCCACTCGTTTCCAGCCGACAGACTCCGTCCGTCTGGAAGAGGCTTGTTGTTACACGAGCACTCGAGCCGTCTCCGGGCCCCCGGCAGGCTGGGACGAGCCATATCGTCCTCCACCCACTGCCCTCCCCCTCAGGAAACCTGGGCCCCTAGTTTCAGGTGTTTCACTCTGAGGCCCCGTCGTCCTCTCTCTCTCTCTCTCTCTCTCTCTCTCTCTCTCTCGCTCTCTCTCTCTCGCTCTCTCTCTCTCTCTCTCGCTCTCTCTCTCTCTCTCTCTCTCTCTCTCGCTCTCTCGCTATCTCTCTCTCTCTCTCGCTCTCTCTCTCGCTCTCTCTCTCTCTCTCTCTCTCTCTCTCTCTCTCTCTCTCTCTCTCTCTCTCTCTCTCTCTCTCTCGCTCTCTCTCTCTCTCTCTCTCTCTCTCTCTCCCTCGCTCTCTCTCTCTCTCGCTCTCTCTCTCTCTCCTCGCTCTCTCTCTCGCTCTCTCTCGCTCTCTCTCTCGCTCTCTCTCGCTCTCTCTCTCTCTCTCGCTCTCTCTCTCGCTCTCTCTCTCTCTCTCTCTCTCTCTCTCTCTCACCCAAAAAAAACCTTTGGACTGCGATGTGTCCTCGCGATGATTCCGAGGCGACCCGTGGCGACGGAGACCCCGGCGCCTGAGTCACAGGGGTCTCTCACGCACTCTCGCTCGCATCTGGGTACAGAGTGTGCGAGGGACGAGTTGTGAGTCAACAACACACTCGAGGAGTGACTAAAATCAAACCAGGGGGCAGGAGGCGAGAGAGCAGAAAGTGTGAGGGCGAGAAAAAGAACACATCTCACTCCGGGGTCTAATTGGAAGGGTTGACGTTCTGTCGGCAGGAGTTTGTAAATCTGGTGGTTTTATGAAGAAGCCAAACTAGTCATTATCAAAGTCATCAAGCCTTCTCTCGGTTTCTCAACCTGCCACTCAGCCTGTCGCTTTCACATCTGACGCCTCCGTTAAAAATGCGTTGAGATGAAACCGGGGAGTTCCTGGGATTCACCCCTCAAGATACTTACGGGAAACCTCGCCCTGAAGGGGGCGCCGATCGGTCATTGTTTGTTATGCTAACGGATGGATGAGTCAGTTGTGTCTTTGCTACAGTTTATTTTGTGTCTAAACCAGGAGGGTTTTTGGCTGCAGTTCATACTAAACTCTGCAGCCAGAATTCTGAGCCGCTCTAGTAGAAGAACTCACATTTCTCCTTCAAACTCTTCACTGGTTTCTTTCAGGATCATTTCCCTTCAAAATTCTTTAGGATCTTAAATTCTGGTTCTTCTCAGATCTATTCATGGTCAGGCTCCACCTTCCATCAGTGATCTGATCCAGACTTACACCCCAGCTCGGGCTCTGAGGTCTTAAGCTTTGGAACCATCTCTGTGTTTGATGATCTACTGACTCCTTCAAGAAACATCTGTGTTTGATGATCTACTGACTCCTTCAAGAAACATCTGTGTTTGATGATCTACTGACTCCTTCAAGAAACATCTGTGTTTGATGATCTACTGACTCCTTCAAAAACTCTGTGTTTGATGATCTACTGACTCCTTCAAAACATCTGTGTTTGATGATCTACTGACTCCTTCAAGAAACATCAGTTTTTGATGATCTACTGACTCCCTCAAGAAACTCTTTTTGATGATCTACTGACTCTTTCAAGAAACATCTGTGTTTGATGATCTACTGACCCCTTTAAGAAACATCTGTGTTTGATGATCTACTGACTCCTTCAAGAAACATCTGTGTTTGATGATCTACTGACTCCTTCAAGAAACATCTGTGTTTGATGATCTACTGACTCCTTCAAGAAACATCTGTGTTTGATGATCTACTGACTCCTTCAAGAAACATCTGTGTTTGATGATCTACTGACTCCTTCAAGAAACATCTCAAGACATTTTTCAGGCTTTTCCTTGATTTTCTGGAACTCCTGTATTTGTCTCAGTTTTATCTTGACCTTTAAAGTATATATTTTATTGAGTATTGTTTTGATTGTTTAAGCGCTTTGTGACCCTGGTCTAGAAAAGCTCTCTATAAATACAAATGACTTACTTAAAGTGAAGCCGGATCCTTCCACGTCATCACCTCTCTTATCAAACCGATGCGTCCATTAATAACAGACGGTTTGTTTCGGATAAGTCTGGCAAACAAACCCCTCCCTCGACAGTCGCCCCGGGGGTCGCCCACGTTTGTTTGTGTGTGTTTTGACTCGACAAACCGCTGACTCCACCTGATAGGTGTCGCTCACCTTTGTCTCCGCCGCTCCCCATCCCTGCCCATCCCCGAGGTTCTGTGTCAACAGACGCTGCTTTTGATAACACGGCATTATCTGGGCTGACGGTTCCCACGTCGGCTCGCGGTCCCTGTTCCCACCCGGACCAGACGGGGCGTGGATCTGATCCACATTATTGAGTGACGGACAAGAAAAATTGATTATAGTTGAAAATTGTTTGATTATAGTTGAAAATTGTTTTATTATAGTTGAAAATTGTTTGATTATAGTTGAAAATTGTTGGATTATAGTTGAAAATTGTTTGATTATAGTTGAAAATTGTTGGATTATAGTTGAAAATTGTTTGATTATAGTTGAAAATTGTTTGATTTCAGTTGAAAATTGTTTGATTATAGTTGAAAATTGTTTGATTATAGTTGAAAATTGTTTGATTATAGTTGAAAATTGTTTGATTATAGTTGAAAATTGTTTGATTATAGTTGAAAATTGTTTGATTATAGTTGAAAATTGTTTGATTATAGTTGAAAATTGTTTGATTATAGTTGAAAATTGTTTGATTATAGTTGAAAATTGTTGGATTATAGTTGAAAATTGTTTGATTATAGATGAAAATTGTTTGATTATAGTTGAAAATTGTTTGATTATAGTTGAAAATTGTTTGATTATAGTTGAAAATTGTTGGATTATAGTTGAAAATTGTTTGATTATAGATGAAAATTGTTTGATTATAGTTGAAAATTGTTTGATTATAGTTGAAAATTGTTTGATTATAGTTGAAAATTGTTTGATTACAGTTGAAAATTGTTTGATTATAGTTGAAAATTGTTTGATTATAGTTGAAAATTGTTTGATTTCAGTTGAAAATTGTTAGATTCTAGTTGAAAATTGTTGGATTATAGTTGAAAATTGTTGGATTATAGTTGAAAATTGTTGGATTATAGTTGAAAATTGTTTGATTATAGATGAAAATTGTTGGATTATAGTTGAAAATTGTTTGATTATAGATGAAAATTGTTTGATTATAGTTGAAAATTGTTGGATTATAGTTGAAAATTGTTTGATTATAGTTGAAAATTGTTTGATTATAGTTGAAAATTGTTTGATTACAGTTGAAAATAGTTTGATTATAGTTGAAAATTGTTGGATTATAGTTGAAAATTGTTGGATTATAGTTGAAAATTGTTGGATTATAGTTGAAAATAGTTTGACCCCATGTTTGACTCGTTCTCCCTCCATCTTCTGTATGTTTTTTCCTCTTTTTGTCTGCTTCTCTTCCAAGAGGATGTTAGTCGTTGAAACCTTTTAGGCAGAAGCATCACTTTGTGTTTGTGCGACGTCGAAATCATTGTTCGTCGCTCGACACACAAAGACTCTCTGACTCCAGAGTGACCCTTGAAAAACTCAGGCACCGACTTGAGCGTCGAGCGCTGACATGAAACATCGGGGCCACAGGGGCCCGAACAACCGGGGCTCCAACAGAACTCTTATTGTGAGCGTGTGTGTCCTCCGGCCAAGTTGTGACAACTCACGCTATCCTGCGTGTGTTTTTTTGTGTGTGTCCATCCGGGGCTTGGGTTTTGGTCGGCGGTCGCTGCCGGCTGATCCAAGAATGGGCAGAACCTTCCAGATCCGCCGCAGACAATCGGCCATTCTCTACGCGAGCGACGGACGGGGTGTATTTCCTGGACGTGGGGTTGATTTTTCAGGCCTCGGGCCAGACAGAAGGGAGGTCTTTGTCCCCCTCGCTCAATGACACCGCTGACTCAGAGTGGGCCGAGGGGGCAGTGGGAAGATCCTGACAGTGGGTCTCCTCATCCTTTGGCTCCGAGCGATTGGAAGTAGAGACACGAGTTGTGGACTTTAGTGGCTTCTGTCCATGTGGTTGTTACGTGTGTCGCTCAAAACAGACTCGACCTGGAACTGGAACTGGAACTCAGAGAAGCAGATGGAGCACGAATGCTCCTTCCCAGGTGCAACACTAATAGACTCAGGGACTCATTCATCCCTCGGGCTATTAAATTGTACAATTCTGAGTTCGGGGGCAGGAGTGCAGTGAGAGTATCTGGATGTTCTGTTCCATGTTAGTCTTTGTATCCTTTGTCTTTGTTGTTGTTCTTTATCTTTAGACTTAGATTGTATCATCTTGTTCTTTCTCTTTATTTCTCTTTGTTCTTCTTATTATTTTATTTTGATTCTTTTTTATGAATAATTGCTGTGGCTATTGGAAAAAAAACAATTTCCCGAAGGAGACCTGCTGAGGGGTCAATAAAGTTCTACCTACCTGACCTAACCTGAACTTCAAGACTAATGTTACCGTTTGTGTTGCAACTGCAGGTTTTTGAATCGTCCGACCTTTTGTTTCTGCAGGTCAGCGACTTCCTGTCCGGCCGCTCCCCGCTCACCCTGGCCCTGCGAGTCGGCGACCACATGATGTTCGTCCAACTCCAGCTGGCGGCCCAGCAGTCCGGCGGCCCTCAGCTGCAGCACCGACACCTTATCGCCCGAGGAAACTCGGAGAGCCCGATGGGACAACCCACGGGGCAACCCCGTGTTCCCCACCCGCACGCCCACCCCCATCATCACCCCGGCGCCCACCCGGTCCCCGCCTCGCCGACCTCCTCGTCCTTCCCGTTGCCCTCGTCCCACCACCAGACTATGCCCCCTCTTTACCACCAGTCGCCCGCTCACGGTAGCCCCGCCACGCCGCCGCCGCCTCCTCCTCCGCCGCCGCCGCCGCACTCCCCTCGTCCTTCTCACGTCCCCGGGAGCGTCTTTCGATCCCCCCATCATCTTCACCATCATCACAATCACCACTTTCACCAGCCGTCTTCAGGCCAGGCGAGCCACGGCGTCGGTCAGGCCAGCCCAGTAGCCCCCGTTCTGTGCCCCGAGGTGAGCATAACTCTTTATCGTCCTTTATTTTAGCTTTTACTTCGCTGTAGGTTGTAGTTTGGTTCTTTTCTCTGCCAACGGCGTTTTGCCAGACTTTGAAAACAGATCCTTAGCTCTCGGTGGTTTCATCTGGGCTCCATTCTTTAATCATTTCAGTGATTTTTGTTGTGCTGTGTCCTTGGCGTAGGATTGTTGCCGTGCCTTCCTAGTTTTAAAATGAGACTAAAAGCACCCCCATGGACCTTCCTACACTCTCCTCTTTTTCTCACTATATCCTCCCTCACTCCTCTCCTTATCCATCTGTCTACCCCCCCATCCTTCCTCCCAGCCGGTCAAAGCGGCAGGCCGTCAACAATGAGTCGGGTTCTGCTCGAGGTTTCTGCCTTCTAAAAGGAAGTTTTTCCTCGCCATAGCTCACTGTACAGTGTTTTGTTTCTTGCCCTTTGTTGAATTGCTGGATCTATTTTTCCTTAATCAACTGTAGTCTTATTTCAACTGTATAGTGTCTTGAGATAACTTTGTTATGATAAGACACTTGAAATAGAATTGAATTGAATTAAAACTATTTCCCCAGTTTCACTTTCGGACCTTCACTGGTAGTTTTCATATCTAGTCAACATAACGACACAAACTAGCAACAATGACTGTTTTTACTTCCTTAACCTCTTCAAGTGTCTGGTGAGGACGAATGGGAAGCAGATGTTTGTGGGATTCTGGTTTTAGAACAAGATCAGAAGATAAAAGAGGGACCAGAAGGGAAATATAGCAAAGTAACTCTTAAGGTCTCAACTCATTGAATTATATTGATTTTGCCAATTTAATTTCCATAAAACAATACATCTGTAATATGTCTCCGTGGACGTCCAGGACTATGATATTTACAGGATGTTCCTGTTTACTGTTTGGACACCGACTGTTACTGGGGTCTCATAAAAAATGAAGGAAATTTAATTAGGGTTCACAGTTTCCTGCCATCTTTGAAGAGAACACACATGTTTACGTTTTACACGAGGACATCTCGGGGGGCTTCCACTAAACTGTGGTCACATTGCTGCGAACCTCACCTCGTCTCCGTCCCCCTGCAGGCCAACTGCAGCACCAACAGCCCCAGCAACGGCGCCGGCCCGTCGTCGCGCTCTCGTAAACCCGGCGCCATCATCGAGAGCTTCGTCAACCACGCTCCCGGAGTCTTCTCAGGGACCTTTTCAGGTGAGGCTCCAACATCTGCTCCGGCGTACGTTCGTCTTAAACCTAAAGGTCGTCCGTTCTTCAGGCACTTTGCACCCGAACTGCCAGGACAGCAACGGGCGTCCGCGACGAGACATCGGTACCATTCTTCAAATCCTCAACGACCTCTTGAGCGCCACGCGCCACTACCAGGGCATGCCGCCCTCCCTCACCCAGTTGCGCTACCAAACCCAGTGTGGCACGCCCAGCTCGCCGTCCCCCTCGCCGCCCCCTTCGCCCCCGGTGGCTGGTGTGACTGGCCTCTCTGCCAAAGCTACCTCTGTGCCAGCGACCAGCCCGAGCATCCCTTCACCAAGTGTTCACCCGCTGTTGCAGTGCCAGAGCCAGATCCGCATGTGCAAACCTCCTGGTAAGAGACTCTTTTTCCGTTGCTTCTGTTCATTCAAACAATCGTTTTCTGTGAACCTCGTGACGCCACAGTTGACAGTTGCTCTGTGGTGTGTTTCTAACTTTCTCTTAACTTGATTTAAGTTAAAGGTTAAATACCCAAGAGGTAGTTGGTGTGGAGGGTTTTCAACAACTTCAAACATGTCCACTCACAATGTTTTTGTTTATGTTTAACTGTAATCAAACAATTTTCAACTATAATCAAACAATTTTCAACTATAATCAAACAATTTTCAACTATAATCAAACAATTTTCAACTGTAATTAAACAATTTTCAACTAAAATCAAACAATTTTCAACTATAATCAAACAATTTTCAACTATAATCAAACAATTTTCAACTATAATCAAACAATTTTCAACTATAATCAAACAATTTTCAACTATAATCACACAATTTTCAACTATAATCCAACAATTTTCAACTATAATCAAACAATTTTCAACTATAATCAAACAATTTTCAACTATAATCACACAATTTTCAACTATAATCACACAATTTTCAACTATAATCAAACAATTTTCAACTATAATCAAACAATTTTCAACTATAATCAAACAATTTTCAACTATAATCACACAATTTTCAACTATAATCACACAATTTTCAACTATAATCAAACAATTTTCAACTATAATCCAACAATTTTCAACTGTAATCAAACATTTTTCAACTATAATCAAACAATTTTCAACTATAATCCAACAATTTTCAACTATAATCCAACAATTTTCAACTATAATCAAACAATTTTCAACTATAATCCAACAATTTTCAACTATAATCCAACAATTTTCAACTATAATCCAACAATTTTCAACTATAATCAAACAATTTTCAACTATAATCAAACAATTTTCAACTATAATCAAACAATTTTCAACTATAATCCAACAATTTTCAACTATAATCAAACAATTTTCAACTAGAATCAAACAATTTTCAACTATAATCAAACAATTTTCAACTGTAATCCAACAATTTTCAACTATAATCAAACAATTTTCAACTATAATCAAACAATTTTCAACTGTAATCCAACAATTTTCAACTATAATCCAACAATTTTCAACTATAATCAAACTATTTTCAACTATAATCAAACAATTTTCAACTATAATCAAACAATTTTCAACTATAATCAAACAATTTTCAACTGTAATCCAACAATTTTCAACTATAATCAAACAATTTTCAACTATAATCAAACAATTTTCAACTGTAATCCAACAATTTTCAACTATAATCCAACAATTTTCAACTATAATCAAACAATTTTCAACTATAATCAAACTATTTTCAACTGTAATCTAAACAGTTACTCATTAAAACAATAGTTTTCTGTGAACACACAAACATGTCACCCTTGAAGCCGAGCTGTGTGTAGATAAGATCAGTTGTGGGTCCAAGCCTGGAGCAGAGGCTTGTTGCTGCAGAACCAACTGTGACGAACCCGAGCCTCGGGCTGTTGTGCTGATGCTATTCAAAGGGTTTTCCAAGAGCACCCCAACCTCGCGGTGTCACCGGATGTCGATCGCGGGGCAGATGCTGGGATAACATTCATCGTAACACCAGACCAGAGATTATTGTCCGAGGGTTCGGAAGAAAGAACGCACAATCGTGTTGTCGTCATTTTTATCTCCGTGAACCTCCTTCCGTTGTAACAGCTGAACCTGGACTGGAATCTCCAGAGTTTTTTCCTGGAATGGTCCCGGCGCCCTTAAGAAGTGAACGTCCAACAACTGCAATAACAGAGGCGTGTTTTCTTAAGTGTGTGAAAGACCTTCTCGAGTATTTCCTCCGTCGTCTCCACGCCACCGTGTTCCCCGTTAACGTAAAGAACATCTTTGTCTGGAGAATCTCTTCGGAGCTTCTATTTATACTCATTAACTTGTTCCCAAATGTCACCTTGAGAAGAATTTTCTTTGTGAGGAAGTGAGTGAAAAGGGGAGGAAGTTGTGGAGTGTTTTCAGTTTTCGACACTGAGCCTCCATTCATTCATCATCATCGGGGGGTTCGTGTCCATCAATGGACTCACTGAAGGTCTTGAGTTCTTTGGTAACGTAGTTTCATGTCTTGCAACTTTAGACACGACTTGCATGAAACACAACAAAAGATGCAACGATTCTATGTTTGGAGTGAAATCACACATCCATGGATCTGTGTTTTGTTGTGTTTTCGGCCATGATGTCGTGAGCGAACAGTTCAAATGAATTGAGTCAAATTAAGGTAAGGTAAGGTAAAACTTTATTGATCCCTCAGGAGGTCTCCTTCGGGAAATTGTTTTTTTTCAATAGCCAGCAATTTTTCATAAACAATACAAAGTAATAAATAAAAATAAAATAAGAAGAAGAACATAAAGAGGAAGAACAAGATGACACAATCTAAGTCTAAAGATAAGATAAAGAACATAGGTCAAAGAAAAACAACAAAGACAAAGGATACAAAGACTAACATAGAACAGAACATCCAGATACTCTCACTCCACTCCTGCCCCCGAACTCAGAATTGTACAATTTAATAGCCCGAGGAATGAATGAGTCCCTGAGTCTATTAGTGCTGCACCTGGGTAGGAGCATTCGTGCTTCATCTGCTTCTCTGCTCACTGATGACAGTGTTCAGAGGATGACTCTGATCATCATGATGGACAGTAGTTTGTTCAATGATCTCAGCAACTGTCACCAGTGAGTCCAGCTTCATTCCAACCACTATTCATTGAATTCATTGAAGTGTTGATAATTATAACTTATTATTATATTATTCTTTCCTTCAAGAAACATCTTAAGACACTTTTATTTGTTCAGGCTTTTCCTTGATTTTCTGGAACTCCGGTTGTGTTATCAGTTTTATCTTGATCTTTAAAGTATATACTTTATTGAATATTGTTTTGATTGTTTAAGCGCTTTGTGACCCTGGTCTAGAAAAGTACTATATAAATAAATATTACTTACTTACTGACTTATTATCTTAACCAGCTGCAGTCATTCTGGTGTGAACTCACCACCTTGTAACACCTCATTTCAAATTCAGATTGAGGTATTTAGTTCGACAGGTCATACGTTCTACACGTGCTGTGAAGGTTTTATCTTGTTCACAAACCAAATGAGTTGCCAACAGTTTCCCACAGTTTAGAGCATCAGTTCGTCTCGATCTCCACTCGTCAACATCCCAGTTCCACGACGTCTCGTTCTGACACAACGTTCCCTTCCACG
>JACEEU010000793.1:57500-77500 GCA_016630915.1 Callionymus lyra
AACAATTTTCAACTGTAATCAAACAATTTTCAACTATAATCAAACAATTTTCAACTATAATCAAACAATTTTCAACTAAAATCCAACAATTTTCAACTATAATCCAACAATTTTCAACTATAATCCAACAATTTTCAACTATAATCAAACAATTTTCAACTGTAATCAAACAATTTTCAACTAAAATCAAACAATTTTCAACTATAATCAAACAATTTTCAACTGTAATCAAACAATTTTCAACTATAATCCAACAATTTTCAACTAAAATCAAACAATTTTCAACTATAATCAAACAACTATAATCAAACAATTTTCAACTATAATCCAACAATTTTTTAACTAAAATCAAACAACTTTCAACTTAAGTTGACCTAGAATTCTGATGTATTTCTTGCTCAGGAAGTTGTTGTTCTTGTTGTTGACGCTACAACTTCAAACTCTGGAGGTCGACACACGAGCATTAGAACAGTTGTGTAGTCGTAACTGTTACACAACAAGTCCTGGCAGAGAAGTGAACGACTCGAGGCGATACGCGAGTCTAGATGTGAGTCAGCGTTTTTAGGTTGTTGTTCCTGGAATGACGTCCATGTTCTGTTTTGTTTTGTAGGATTTCTTGTAGGAGTTTAATGCTAACAAAGTAGCTAGTTTAGCTTGTAGCCACATTTTTTATCCTGATGTTTAAGTCGAGTTGAAAATACATCAAATTGATTTTGATAACTTTGCTCTGATAGCATCAAGTATCAAAGAACAACAACCAAAACAAGCTTTATTGTCACCAGATGAAGTAGAAACGACATGTGTTTTATGCTAATTCCAAACTACAGGAAATGTTTTTTTTCTTACCGTCTGTAATAACACAATTATTTTATTTATTTCAGACATTATTTTAGTTAAGATGTAATAGCTTTATCATTTGAATTTCCTAGAGACTCGCGTTCGGTCCCTCACTCTTTCTTACGACATTGAATTTGGCCCTTTTTTAAGAAAAATGTTTGACGTCCTGGTTCGTATCATATTTGTCATGGATATGTCAGAGTACAGAGTGGAATCCAGTAGGATCTGGAATACTAGTTCAGATTGGAATTCCTACTATCTTGCTACTGAACTGAAAATTGGAATTCCAAACTAGTAGGATACCAGATCCTACTAGTAGAGACTGGAATTCCAATCCGTCCTAGTACAAATGGGAATTCTACCAGGACAATCGCCAATCCTAGTAGGAGACTAGTAGGATTCCAGATTCTACTAGTACATTCCAATCCCTCCTAGTAGAGATTGGAATTCACCAGTAGGATCTGGAATCCTACTAGGACAGATTAGAATCCTGCTACTGAACTGGGATCTTAATTTGGAACTAGAATTGGAGATTGTCCTGGTAGAATTCCCATTTGTACTAGGACGGATTGGAATTCCAGTCACTAGTAGGATCTGGAATCCTACTAGTTTGGAATTCCAATATTCAGATCCCAGTTCAGTATCCATACTAGTAGGATTCCAGATCCTACTGGATTCCAACCAGTACCGTGACAGATACAAGCTTCTATAGTTTTCAAGTCAAACATCAAAAGTTTCCTTCGATCTTCGGGGCCCTCAAGCGGGAGCGGTTGCTAAGCCGTCGTTCCGCGGTCGGACGTTTATTGACGGACTAAACGCTTCGGCTCTGCCTGGATCCGATAAGCAAATGAGGGAAAAGAGGCAAATTAAGCCACACAGAGTCCGGAATTCATTCCAATGGGAAGAGAACCGGCCGAGGAGGAGGAGGCGCCATCGATTGGGGGAAAACTGCCACCTACTGATGCTCCTCCACCCCCTCGCTCCTCAGGGAAGAATTCCTTAACCTATGATGCCCCCCCGCCTTTTGAGCAGTCGCCCCACCTCACCCTCTCAGGAGAGGTTGGGATGGCTGGCCGAGGCCGAGGCCTGAGGGAGGACGGGATGCGATGGGTTGGGGGGGTCACTGAGCCGAGGGTAGGAAGCTCCAGCCAGGAACCCCAACAATCCCTCCCGTGTCTCGCTCCCGCTTACAATTTCCATTCGCTTGCATTTTCTATTGAAAGCCAATAGCGTGGCCCCCGAGCCCGAGATGGATGGCTGCACCGGAGCTAAGGTTTAATCAATAGGTCTTTTTAATTTGCAATCGATCCACGTTAAAAGCTACTGCGGCTGCTGCTGCCGCGGCCGTGTGTGCATCTTGTGTTTTCGTGCGTTGATACGAGGTGTGTGTTGGTCGCACAGAGGCAAAAGACGGCGGCCGTGCTGCTCTTTTATTGACATTCCAGCCCATTATTTAATTATTTAATTCCCAGACAGATACTAATGGAGGCGGCCGATAGATTGCGGTCGCGTTCCCTTCCCTTTTCCCGGCCGATATATGTGTGGAAGTGGAATTAGGCCGGACGGGGAAGGCATTTACGGTGCAACGTGAAGTCCGTCCCCGGAGACGTCGCACATCAACAGCTGCCGATGCACTTAGGATCACGTTCAGTCACGAGGCACGTCGTCCACTGTCATGTCCACTGATGTCGCTCTCGTCTGCTGGTCCTCGATGAGACGCACTCGTCTGCTGGTCCTCGATGAGACGCACTCGTCTGCCGGTCCTCGATGAGACGCACTCGTCTGCTGGTCTTCATTGAGACGCACTCGTCTGCTGGTCCTCGATGAGACGCACTCGTCTGCTGGTCTTCATTGAGACGCACTCGTCTGCTGGTCCTCGCTGGTCCTCGATGAGCGACCCTCGATGAGACGCACTCGTCTGCTGGTCTTCATTGAGACGCACTCGTCTGCCGGTCCTCGATGAGACGCACTCGTCTGCTGGTCCTCGATGAGACGCACTCGTCTGCCGGTCCTCGATGAGACGCACTCGTCTGCCGGTCTTCATTGAGACGCACTCGTCTGCTGGTCCTCGATGAGACGCACTCGTCTGCTGGTCCTCGATGAGACGCACTCGTCTGCTGGTCCTCGATGAGACGCACTCGTCTGCTGTGGGGGTCTGCCGGTCCTCGATGAGACGCACTCGTCTGCTGGTCCTCGATGAGACGCACTCGTCTGCTGGTCCTCGATGAGACGCACTCGTCTGCTGGTCCTCGATGAGACGCACTCGTCTGCCGGTCCTCGATGAGACGCACTCGTCTGCTGGTCCTCGATGAGACGCACTCGTCTGCTGGTCCTCGATGAGACGCACTCGTCTGCTGGTCCTCGTCAACTAAAAGTTTGGACGTCCACATGTCCACGCTAGAAAACACACACTTTTTTAAAACGTTTAAAAAGGCTTAACATACATTTTAATTAAGATTTATCCAACAACAAATTGTTTGTTTACCTTAACTGCTTGAGACCTTGGCTCCTGCTAGTCTTTGAGTCTCTTTTTGTGAAGTTTGTACATTCATTTGAAACAACAATATGTTTTCAAGTAGTTGTTTGATAATGGATTTCATTAAAGTTTGATTGAAAGTATTTGAAATGGCAGGTTCTATGTCAGACTGAGAAAACCTAAAACCCTACCCCTACCCCTACCCCTACCTCTAAAACCTAAAACTACTAAAAGTCACGATGACAACATGTTGTTGGATCCATCATGAATCCTGAACCTGAACCTGATCCTAACGGCTTCTTCTTCTTCTTGTCTCTGCTCAGGTGATCGTCTGCGTCAGACGGAGAACCGGGCGACGCGCTGCAAGGTGGAGCGCCTGCAGCTGCTGATGCAGCAGAAGCGCCTGCGCAGGAAGGCCCGGCGGGACCAGCGCGGCCCGTACCAGTGGCTGCCGAACCGCAAGTCCGGACGCAGCAACAGCAACAGCAGCGTGTCCAGCGAGGGCTCCCTGGACCTGGACTTCGACGACTCGGTCTGGAAGCCCGACGTCAAGGCCGACCTGAAGTCCGAGTTCGTCATGGCTTGAACCGTCGCCGACGCTTTTGGGATTTAAAAAACGGCGGGATTATTGGAGGCGAGAGACTCGGATCTGGTAACAGTGACAAACCTTTTCCTCGGAGACACGGACCGGACTCGACCCGAGACTCCCTGCGGTATATATACGTCGTGCAGAATTAAGGGTGGGTGGCGGGGATTTTTTTTTTTTTTTTCCCGTGAAGAAAACTTTTGGACGCCACAAAGAGACCTGGACTCGGTTTCCTCGCCGTGGATCCGTGGATCAGTTCGACGGGCATTTCTTTTGTCGATCTCACAAACCGCTCCGTTGCGGCTGGGTTAGCATCTATTTTATAAACCAATATGTAGCATCGATCACAGAGCATTCAGGTTTTCTTAACGAACGGTTCAAAGTTAATTTGCACATTTTCACGATTTACAACGGCTGGTCAGATGTGCAGCGAGGGGGGGGTTATTGATATCCACCTCAGTGTCATAGGGTATCGATAGGAATGATTAATGGATGAACAAATAAATGAATATTAACAGAAAGTGCTTTAGAGGATTTGAAAATCTTTAAAAAATGTATATGGATTCATAAAAAAAAAAAAAAAATCTATTTTTATTTGCTGTTTTCAAAAAGCAGCTTCACGGCGTCGGTGGACGAGCAGGAAGCGTCGTCTCGTCCCTCGTTCGTCTCTCGGCCACTTAGGAAACCTTTGGAAAGGAATAGTTGTAGTTTGTGTACATAAATGTGCGGCGGAAGGGTTGAGGGTTTGTGTGTGTGTGTGTGTGTGTAGTGTAAATTGGTAAAAATCCATCTTCTCCCCCCAAAAATGATTAAAAAAAAGGATGCTTTCGTGGATGTGGATCCTCGGGAGCGTCTATCGAGGATCAGCCTCTTCATCCAGTGCCTCCACCAGGAAGTCCACGTCTGGCCTTGTTGACAGTTTTGCTGCTACCGTTCAAAACTGAACCGGAAGAGACGAAAGAAACTTTTGTTCTTGCATGCGACATGTGCGACTTTTCTACGGAGGAAAAGAAAAAACTTGTGCCGCGGGAATGAAGGTTAACAACGTGCATGAACTTGTGAAAAAAAAAAGATATAAAAGAGCTGCTTTTGTTGGTTTTTGTAACGTTTATATTTAAAGAAAAATCATGGATTTCAGCACGAACGTGACAGATGAAGTGGACTTTCTCTCAAAAGCTGAACATTCCTGTTGCGGGACAATGTGGCTGAGGAGTCGAGACCCCCCGCTGGACCCCCTCCTCGAGGACTCCCGGACCACCCCCCCAGCATGAACCTACAGACCAGCGCGTTCACAGTACTGTCGGAAAGAAAGAAGATTCTTGACCACAATTGCACTCCCAGAGATTGCAGTGAGAGATTAACCCTTTTGGTGAACCTCGTCTTTTTTTAAGTGGCCTTACCTTTCACTGGAAAAACAATGAGACCCTTGGGGGACGGAAGGTTGTTTTTTTTTGGTGTATTGTTGTCGGAATTGTTGTCATCACTTAGTTCAGTTTTTGGTCACCGAGGACACTGGGCTTCTGTCGTTTTAGTACTTTCAGCAGGTGGAGTCTCTAATATGTCAAAGGCTTCTGTGCCTTAAAAATGTCGCCCCAATCCCCCCAAAGTGTCGACGTCTAACTCGAGCAGTTCGGACGAACCCGACAACGATCCTGGAATTATCCACATTTTTCATCGTGTTTCTCGTCGGTCCACGTTATGAGTTTCCACCAACAAAGCTGCGGCAAAGCTTACAAAGGTCAAACAAAGCTTACAAAGGTCAAACAGGTCCTCAGAGGACTCGAGGATTACGTGCACTTCCTGTCGGATCGTGGACTTTACATCTCGCCGCCTCCTCCTCAATCCTCCGTTCAAACCTACGAACTCTGTGTGCCTCACGTCTGTGTGAAACTCAAAAGACAGAGGAGAGGAAAACAAAATGGCCGAGCATCACGGAGAGGTCAAAAACAAACCCGGCCCGGGGTCGACAGAAGTGCGATCACATGGTTTGAGTTGCCTGTTCTTTCTTGTAGCCAACTATTGAAAAAAACAGGATCAAGATTTACAATGTTCTAGCTCTAGACCGGTGTAGCACACGTGTGACTGTATTAATTTATGAAACCAAAATGGTAACTGTGAATTACTTATTTCTTTGTGCATTTTTTTAAGTGGGGCAAAAAGGTTGTTGGGACGAAACCAGCAGCTGCTGGAAATGTCCAAAAAAAAAGACCTTTTTTTTTGGGGTGAAATATACTAGAAAATATACTAGAAACATATGTTTCTGCTCAAGAAAAAAAAAGGGGAATTGAAAAAAAAAAGGAAAATGTATGAATATATTTTTTTCTTAAGCAATACATTTCAGTGTGACTTGTGATAGAACATTTTCTTTTTCTAGCTAAGAAATGAATAAAAGAAAAAAAACGAAATGAAAACAGTGTCTTTGAGAGTTTTTCACCGAGCGGAACCAAGGCTAACGTTACGAGCGAATCTCTTCCACGGAGTAACCGGAGACGACGGCTGGACGAAGTGTTTTTTTTTTCATTGATAAAATATTGTCTTACCGGCGATGAAGTGTGTCGAGCGAGAGGCTTGAGTGCTCGGAGTGTTTCTTAATAGCATGTTCAGGAAGACGCCAGCGGAGTTATCGAGCTGCTCAAAGTGGTTCAGAAAACTTCTTTAACTGTGACATCATCACCCATCGACCAATGGCCTGTCGGGCCGTTTGAAGAGCAGAACCGATACTAGTATCGCTAGCGTCGGCTTCCTGTTTCGATCAAGCTACTAGTATCGCTAGCGTCGGCTTCCTGTTTCGATCAAGCTACTAGTATCGCTAGCGTCGGCTTCCTGTTTCGATCAAGCTACTAGTATCGCTAGCGTCGGCTTCCTGTTTCGATCAAGCTACTAGTATCGCTAGCGTCGGCTTCCTGTTTCGATCAAGCTACTAGTATCGCTAGCGTCGGCTTCCTGTTCGATCAAGCTACTAGTATCGCTAGCGTCGGCTTCCTGTTTCGATCAAGCTACTAGTATCGCTAGCGTCGGCTTCCTGTTTCGATCAAGCTACTAGTATCGCTAGCGTCGGCTTCCTGTTTCGATCAAGCTACTAGTATCGCTAGCGTCGGCTTCCTGTTTCGATCAAGCTACTAGTATCGCTAGCGTCGGCTTCCTGTTTCGATCAAGCTACTAGTATCGCTAGCGTCGGCTTCCTGTTTCGATCAAGCTACTAGTATCGCTAGTCGGCCTGTTTCGATGCTTCTGTTTCTGTACGATCAAGCTACTAGTATCGCTAGCGTCGGCTTCCTGTTTCGATCAAGCTACTAGTATCGCTAGCGTCGGCTTCCTGTTTCGATCAAGCTACTAGTATCGCTAGCGTCGGCTTCCTGTTTCGATCAAGCTTCCTGTTATCGCTATCAAGCTTCTTTAGTATCAGCTCTTAGCGTCGGCTTCCTGTTTCGATCAAGCTACTAGTATCGCTAGCGTCGGCTTCCTGTTTCGATCAAGCTACTAGTATCGATAGCGTCGGCTTCCTGTTTCGATCAAGCTACTAGTATCGCTAGCGTCGGCTTCCTGTTTCGATCAAGCTACTAGTATCGCTAGCGTCAGCTTCCTGTTTCGATCAAGCTACTAGTATCGCTAGCGTCGGCTTCCTGTTTCGATCAAGCTACTAGTATCGCTAGCGTCGGCTTCCTGTTTCGATCAAGCTACTAGTATCGCTAGCGTCGGCTTCCTGTTTCGATCAAGCTACTAGTATCGCTAGCGTCGGCTTCCTGTTTCGATCAAGCTACTAGTATCGCTAGCGTCGGCTTCCTGTTTCGATCAAGCTACTAGTATCGATAGCATAGGCTTCCTGTTTCGATCAAGCTACTATTATCGCTAGCGCCGGCTTCCTGTTTCGATCAAGCTACTAGTATCCCAGCGTCGGCTTCCTGTTTCGATCAAGCTACTAGTATCGCTAGCGTCGGCTTCCTGTTTCGATCAAGCTACTAGTATCGCTCAGCGACTGGCTTCCTGTTTCGATCAAGCTACTAGTATCGCTAGCGTCGGCTTCCTGTTTCGATCAAGCTACTAGTATCGCTAGCGTCGGCTTCCTGTTTCGATCAAGCTACTAGTATCGCTAGCGTCGGCTTCCTGTTTCGATCAAGCTACTAGTATCGCTAGCGTCGGCTTCCTGTTTCGATCAAGCTACTAGTATCGCTAGCGTCGGCTTCCTGTTTCGATCAAGCTACTAGTATCGCTAGCGTCGGCTTCCTGTTTCGATCAAGCTACTAGTATCGCTAGCGTCGGCTTCCTGTTTCGATCAAGCTACTAGTATCGCTAGCGTCGGCTTCCTGTTTCGATCAAGCTACTAGTATCGCTAGCGTCGGCTTCCTGTTTCGATCAAGCTACTAGTATCGCTAGCGTCGGCTTCCTGTTTCGATCAAGCTACTAGTATCGCTAGCGTCGGCTTCCTGTTTCGATCAAGCTACTAGTATCGCTAGCGTCGGCTTCCTGTTTCGATCAAGCTACTAGTATCGCTAGCGTCGGCTTCCTGTTTCGATCAAGCTACTAGTATCGCTAGCGTCGGCTTCCTGTTTCGATCAAGCTACTGTACTAGTATCGCTTAGCGTCGGGCTTCCTGTTTCGATCAAGCTACTAGTATCGTATCTAGCGTCGGCTTCCTGTTTCGATCAAGCTACTAGTATCGCTAGCGTCGGCTTCCTGTTTCGATCAAGCTACTAGTATCGCTAGCGTCGGCTTCCTGTTTCGATCAAGCTACTAGTATCGCTAGCGTCGGCTTCCTGTTTCGATCAAGCTACTAGTATCGCTAGCGTCGGCTTCCTGTTTCGATCAAGCTACTAGTATCGCTAGCGTCGGCTTCCTGTTTCGATCAAGCTACTAGTATCGCTAGCTCGGCTTCCTGTTTCGATCAAGCTACTGGAGTATCGCTAGCGTCGTCGCTTCCTGTTTCGATCAAGCTACTAGTATCGCTAGCGTCGGCTTCCTGTTTTCGATCAAGCTACTAGTATCGCTAGCGTCGGCTTCCTGTTTCGATCAAGCTACTAGTATCGCTAGCGTCGGCTTCCTGTTTCGATCAAGCTACTAGTATCGCTAGCGTCGGCTTCCTGTTTTCGATCAAGCTACTAGTATCGCTAGCGTCGGCTTCCTGTTTCGATCAAGCTACTAGTATCGCTAGCGTCGGCTTCCTGTTTCGATCAAGCTACTAGTATCGCTAGCGTCGGCTTCCTGTTTCGATCAAGCTACTAGTATCGCTAGCGTCGGCTTCCTGTTTCGATCAAGCTACTAGTATCGCTAGCGTCGGCTTCCTGTTTCGATCAAGCTACTAGTATCGCTAGCGTCGGCTTCCTGTTTCGATCAAGCTACTAGTATCGCTAGCGTCGGCTTCCTGTTTCGATCAAGCTACTAGTATCGCTAGCGTCGGCTTCCTGTTTCGATCAAGCTACTAGTATCGCTAGCGTCGGCTTCCTGTTTCGATCAAGCTACTAGTATCGCTAGCGTCGGCTTCCTGTTTCGATCAAGCTACTAGTGTCGGCTTCCTGTTTCGATCAAGCTACTAGTATCGCTAGCGTCGGCTTCCTGTTTCGATCAAGCTACTAGTATCGCTAGCGTCGGCTTCCTGTTTCGATCAAGCTACTAGTATCGCTAGCGTCGGCTTCCTGTTTCGATCAAGCTACTAGTATCGCTAGCGTCGGCTTCCTGTTTCGATCAAGCTACTAGTATCGCTAGCGTCGGCTTCCTGTTTCGATCAAGCTACTAGTATCGCTAGCGTCGGCTTCCTGTTTCGATCAAGCTACTAGTATCGCTAGCGTCGGCTTCCTGTTTCGATCAAGCTACTAGTATCGCTAGCGTCGGCTTCCTGTTTCGATCAAGCTACTAGTATCGCTAGCGTCGGCTTCCTGTTTCGATCAAGCTACTAGTATCGCTAGCGTCGGCTTCTGTTGGTTCCTGTTCGATCAAGCTACTAGTATCGCTAGCGTCGGCTTCCTGTTTCGATCAAGCTACTAGTATCGCTAGCGTCGGCTTCCTGTTTCGATCAAGCTACTAGTATCGCTAGCGTCGGCTTCCTGTTTCGATCAAGCTACTAGTATCGCTAGCGTCGGCTTCCTGTTTCGATCAAGCTACTAGTATCGCTAGCGTCGCGGCGCCGGGGGGGGGGGGGGTTCGCCTGTTTCGATCAAGCTACTAGTATCGCTAGCGTCGGCTTCCTGTTTCGATCAAGCTACTAGTATCGCTAGCGTCGGCTTCCTGTTTCGATCAAGCTACTAGTATCGCTAGCGTCGGCTTCCCTGTTTCGATCAAGCTACTAGTATCGCTAGCGTCGGCTTCCTGCTTCCTGTTCTCGATCAAGCTACTCTGGTTCCATCAAGCTACTAGTTAGCGTCGGCTTCCTGTTTCGATCAAGCTACTAGTATCAAGCTACTAGTTATCGCTAGTATCGTCGGCTTCCTGTTTCGATCAAGCTACTAGTATCGCTAGCGTCGGCTTCCTGTTTCGATCAAGCTACTAGTATCGCTAGCGTCGGCTTCCTGTTTCGATCAAGCTACTAGTATCGCTAGCGTCGGCTTCCTGTTTCGATCAAGCTACTAGTATCGCTAGCGTCGGCTTCCTGTTTCGATCAAGCTACTAGTATCGCTAGCGTCGGCTTCCTGTTTCGATCAAGCTACTAGTATCGCTAGCGTCGGCTTCCTGTTCGATCAAGCTACTAGTATCGCTAGCGTCGGCTTCCTGTTTCGATCAAGCTACTAGTATCGCTAGCGTCGGCTTCCTGTTTCGATCAAGCTACTAGTATCGCTAGCGTCGGCTTCCTGTTTCGATCAAGCTACTAGTATCGCTAGCGTCGGCTTCCTGTTTCGATCAAGCTACTAGTATCGCTAGCGTCGGCTTCCTGTTTCGATCAAGCTACTAGTATCGCTAGCGTCGGCTTCCTGTTTCGATCAAGCTACTAGTATCGCTAGCGTCGGCTTCCTGTTTCGATCAAGCTACTAGTATCGCTAGCGTCGGCTTCCTGTTTCGATCAAGCTACTAGTATCGCTAGCGTCGGCTTCCTGTTTCGATCAAGCTACTAGTATCGCTAGCGTCGGCTTCCTGTTCGATCAAGCTACTAGTATCGCTAGCGTCGGCTTCCTGTTTCGATCAAGCTACTAGTATCGCTAGCGTCGGCTTCCTGTTTCGATCAAGCTACTAGTATCGCTAGCGTCGGCTTCCTGTTTCGATCAAGCTACTAGTATCGCTAGCGTCGGCTTCCTGTTCGATCAAGCTACTAGTATCGCTAGCGTCGGCTTCCTGTTTCGATCAAGCTACTAGTATCGCTAGCGTCGGCTTCCTGTTTCGATCAAGCTACTAGTATCGCTAGCGTCGGCTTCCTGTTTCGATCAAGCTACTAGTATCGCTAGCGCTCGGCTTCCTGTTTCGATCAAGCTACTAGTATCGCTAGCGTCGGCTTCCTGTTTCGATCAAGCTACTAGTATCGCTAGCGTCGGCTTCCTGTTTCGATCAAGCTACTAGTATCGCTAGCGTCGGCTTCCTGTTTCGATCAAGCTACTAGTATCGCTAGCGTCGGCTTCCTGTTTCGATCAAGCTACTAGTATCGCTAGCGTCGGCTTCCTGTTTCGATCAAGCTACTAGTATCGCTAGCGTCGGCTTCCTGTTTCGATCAAGCTACTAGTATCGCTAGCGTCGGCTTCCTGTTTCGATCAAGCTACTAGTATCGCTAGCGTCGGCTTCCTGTTTCGATCAAGCTACTAGTATCGCTAGCGTCGGCTTCCTGTTTCGATCAAGCTACTAGTATCGCTAGCGTCGGCTTCCTGTTTCGATCAAGCTACTAGTATCGCTAGCGTCGGCTTCCTGTTTCGATCAAGCTACTAGTATCGCTAGCGTCGGCTGGCTTCCTAGTTTCGATCAAGCGTCGGCGTTCCTTTTCAAGAAAGAAGGGGACCCCCCTTTTTATTTTTTGGTTCCCCGCGTTTTGGGTTCGGGAGAAAAAAAAAAGGAGGGGGAAATCCTCCTTTTTTTTTTTTTTTTTTTTTTGGTTTTAACCCCCCCCTCCCTTCCTTGGTTGTTTTTGTTTTTTTTGCTAAAAAGTAACCACCCGGTTTGTTGAAAAACTCCCCTCTAAACGTTGAAGGGTGCCGGGCCGTTCAGGGTCGCCCAGCGTGACGCAGCAGGGAGGTGAATGATGACACCGCGGCTAGGCGGGGGGGCGCCCGGCTGGGGGGGGCCGGGCCGGGGGGGGGGGGGGGGTTTTTATGTACGTTGACAACATGGAAGAGGTTTTACCTCCCGATGATTCTTGTTCCTCCGGTTCCACACGAGGTGGAAGATTCAAAGGTGGTGGAGACTCAAGGGTTCGCAGGTGAACACGACACTCCTACGATCCTGGGACGTCCTCGTAGGAAACCTGGCAGGGATGTCGCGACACGGCGAGCTAGCCAAGCTGCAGCACTTCTTCTCCACTTCACTGTGAATCCTGGAGCCCATCTCAGAAGGAGGGCGTAATTGAGCCGACGCTTATTTACAGAGAGGCTGTCATATCAACGTTCTTCCAATCATGCAAAAACCCAATGAATGCCTTTCACACGCCGCCTCGCTTTTGTCCTCAAAGGATCCGGCGGCGGCGGCGGCTAATGTTTGCGCTGTTTTCTTCTGAGCACAAAAGTAGATGATGATTCCACGTTTTCGTCTGCGATCAGATGAACAGAAGAACATTTCTCTGGTCTCGCTGAAGGTTCAGACGCTTCTCTGCCGATAGAGCTGTAGCCGTACACTTACCTTAGATAGCAGATAAGAAACATACGATGTAGTCTGAACCCGATCTGATGCAATATATTCAGCTCACGATTCAATACGATGCATAAGTTCATCTTAACTCTTCTACTTTTGGTTATGAAAATCTACGATCAAAAAAGAGCTGAGCCAGAAGACAGAGGTGTCCATCTTTTAAGAGGAAACATCTTTAAATTATTATTTTACCTTTTTTATGCTCGTTCGCAGACGAGAAGACAATTCTACCACCAGTGGCTCAAAAAATGTCTCCTGAAAAAACTTGAATTCATCATTATTGATTATTGATTATTGATTATTGACGACTCATCTGAGCCTCTGCAAACAAATACGTGAAACATTTTGTTGATATTTTTGACCAAGTTAAATTAAAAAAGAATCTCAACGTACGCGACAGAGACCGACACTTCCAGACATTTCACTCGTACCATGAACTAATCAACATTTTAATTAAGTTGATTAATGAAAATATCTCGATGAAGGACAGAAATATTCAATGTATAATTTTATTATTTGACTGTGAGGATTCATTCCCTGACCACAAAAAATGTTTTACTTAGGATTTACTTTACTATACTATACTTACTAAAAAAGATTATTTTGTAGCAAATATATACTTGATCTACCTCAGTACTGCATCAGTATTACTCCTGATGATCAAGTTCAGGGTTGAGTCAGTACTTGAGTGACTTAAGTCAGTCTTTCAAACTGAGAAACCTGGTGTTTTATTTGATAAATGTCTGGAGTTCAACACTGAAGAAAAGTGACACAAACTGTTTCAACTGAGAAAAATCTATAAACTTAAATGTTGTCACAACAAGATCTGGATCTTATAATCCATGTGTTTGTGTCGTTGACACTATTGTATCAGTTTATTGTGTGTCTAAACAAGAAGGATCTTGTCTCGCCTGCAGTTCATACTAAACTCTGCAGCCAGAATTCTGAGCCGCTCTAGTAGAATAACTCACATTTCTCCTTCAAACTCTTCACTGGCTGCTCTAGTAGAAGAACTCACATTTCTCCTTCAAACTCTTCACTGGCTGCTCTAGTAGAAGAACTCACATTTCTCCTTCAAACTCTTCACTGGTTTCTTTCAGGATCCTTTTAAAATTCTGGTTCTTACTTTCAGATCTATTCATGGTCAGACCTTCCATCAGTGATCTGATCCAGACTTACACCCCAGCTCGGGCTCTGAGGTCTGTGGATCAGAATCTACTGATGGTTCCTGAACTTCTGGACCAGAGGAGAGAAATCCTTCCAGACTGTTGCTCCTAAGTTTTGGAACCATCTCTGTGTTTGATGATCTACTGACTCCTTCAAGAAACATCTGTGTTTGATGATCTACTGACTCCTTTAAGAAACATCTGTGTTTGATGATCTACTGACTCCTTCAAGAAACATCTGTGTTTGATGATCTACTGACTCCTTCAAGAAACATCTGTGTTTGATGATCTACTGACTCCTTCAAGAAACATGTGTGTTTGATGATCTACTGACTCCTTCAAGAAACATCTGTGTTTGATGATCTACTGACTCCTTCAAGAAACATCTGTGTTTGATGATCTACTGACTCCTTTAAGAAACATCTGTGTTTGATGATCTACTGACTCCTTCAAGAAACATCTGTGTTTGATGATCTACTGACTCCTTCAAGAAACATCTGTGTTTGATGATCTACTGACTCCTTCAAGAAACATCTGTGTTTGATGATCTACTGACTCCTTCAAGAAACATCTCTGTGTTTGATGATCTACTGACTCCTTCAAGAAACATCTGTGTTTGATGATCTACTGACTCCTTCAAGAAACATCTGTGTTTGATGATCTACTGACTCCTTCAAGAAACATCTCTGTGTTTGATGATCTACTGACTCCTTCAAGAAACATCTGTGTTTGATGATCTACTGACTCCTTCAAGAAACATCTGTGTTTGATGATCTACTGACTCCTTCAAGAAACATCTGTGTTTGATGATCTACTGACTCCTTCAAGAAACATCTGTGTTTGATGATCTACTGACTCCTTCAAGAAACATCTGTGTTTGATGATCTACTGACTCCTTCAAGAAACATCTCTGTGTTTGATGATCTACTGACTCCTTCAAGAAACATCTGTGTTTGATGATCTACTGACTCCTTCAAAAACATCTCAAGACACTTTGATTTGTGTTTCCCCTGATTTTCTGCATATATTTTAGTGTATTGTTTCGATTGTTAACGTTCTTTGTGACCCTGGTCTTTACAAATAACCTTTACTTACTTACTTACTATTAATGTGTAAAATATAAATACAGTTATTTAAAAAAATGGTTCAAAATGTGTTATTTGACGAACATTAAAGTTCTTCTACGGTTCCTTCAGGAGGTCCAAGGCTCCAAGAACACGGTTTGATCCTCCTCTCCTTTCGGAAACAACCGCTTTTTAATCCGATCAGATTAAGTTTGAACGAACATCGATCCAATGACGTGTTTGAGGGACTTTTTTCAAACGAGGACTTTTGAATCTCATTTCAAAAGATAAGAAGTTCACACGCGTCTAGATGATCAGAGTGTGAAAGATTGTGGCGAAGCTACTGTGATTATGAAACTAGCAAAACTTCTTTCTTTTTAAATATCCTCCTCCTCTCTCTGCCAGTAAAGACACAGTCGTGAGTCATTCTTCGACGCCGCGGTTCCTCATTTTCATTTCAAAAAAATGCCTCTCGTCTGTTTTTCCGTCCATATCTGGACGTTTCGTTTGTGTCACTTCTCGTCAACGTCGTGAATCTCCAGATGTTTCAGATCAAGATCAGGCCACGGTTCATGTTCTTGTTCTGCAGGAGATGGTTGATGTTCTGGTTCTGCAGGAGATGGTTGATGTTCTTGTTCTGCAGGAGATGGTTGATGTTCTGGTTCTGCAGGAGATGGTTGATGTTCTGGTTCTGCAGGAGATGGTTGATGTTCTGGTTCTGCAGGAGATGGTTGATGTTCTTGTTCTGCAGGAGATGGTTGATGTTCTTGTTCTGCAGGAGATGGTTGATGTTCTGGTTCTGCAGGGAGATGGTCATGATGTTCTTGTTCTGCAGGAGATGGTTGATGTTCTGGTTCTGCAGGAGATGGTTGATGTTCTTGTTCTGCAGGAGATGGTTGATGTTCTGGTTCTGCAGGAGATGGTTGATGTTCTTGTTCTGCAGGAGATGGTTGATGTTCTGGTTCTGCAGGAGATGGTTGATGTTCTGGTTCTGCAGGAGATGGTTGATGTTCTTGTTCTGCAGGAGATGGTTGATGTTCTTGTTCTGCAGGAGATGGTTGATGTTCTGGTTCTGCAGGAGATGGTTGATGTTCTTGTTCTGCAGGAGATGGTTGATGTTCTGGTTCTGCAGGAGATGGTTGATGTTCTTGTTCTGCAGGAGATGGTTGATGTTCTGGTTCTGCAGGAGATGGTTGATGTTCTTGTTCTGCAGGAGATGGTTGATGTTCTGGTTCTGCAGGAGATGGTTGATGTTCTGGTTCTGCAGGAGATGGTTGATGTTCTGGTTCTGCAGGAGATGGTTGATGTTCTGGTTCTCAGGAGATGGTTGATGTTCTGGTTCTGCAGGAGATGGTTGATGTTCTTGTTCTGCAGGAGATGGTTGATGTTCTGGTTCTGCAGGAGATGGTTGATGTTCTGGTTCTGCAGGAGAGTTTGGTTGATGTTCTGGTGTTCTGCAGGAGATGGTTGATGTTCTTGTTCTGCAGGAGATGGTTGATGTTCTGGTTCTGCAGGAGATGGTTGATGTTCTTGTTCTGCAGGAGATGGTTGATGTTCTGGTTCTGCAGGAGATGGTTGATGTTCTTGTTCTGCAGGAGATGGTTGATGTTCTGGTTCTGCAGGAGATGGTTGATGTGATGTTCTCGTTCTGCAGGAGATGGTTGATGTTCTTGTTCTGCAGGAGATGGTTGATGTTCTGGTTCTGCAGGAGATGGTTGATGTTCTTGTTCTGCAGGAGATGGTTGATGTTCTTGTTCTGCAGGAGATGGTTGATGTTCTGGTTCTGCAGGAGATGGTTGATGTTCTTGTTCTGCAGGAGATGGTTGATGTTCTTGTTCTGCAGGAGATGGTTGATGTTCTTGTTCTGCAGGAGATGGTTGATGTTCTGGTTCTGCAGGAGATGGTTGATGTTCTTGTTCTGCAGGAGATGGTTGATGTTCTGGTTCTGCAGGAGATGGTTGATGTTCTGGTTCTGCAGGAGATGGTTGTTGTTCTTGTTCTGCTGGGTGGGATGGTTGATGTTCTGGTTCTGCAGGAGATGGTTGATGTTCTGGTTCTGCAGGAGATGGGTTGATGTTCTGGTTCTGCAGGAGATGGTTGTTGTTTTGGTTCTGCAGGAATGGTTGATGTTCTGGTTCTGCAGGAGATGGTTGATGTTCTTGTTCTGCAGGAGATGGTTGATGTTCTTGTTCTGCAGGAGATGGTTGATGTTCTTGTTCTGCAGGAGATGGTTGATGTTCTGGTTCTGCAGGAGATGGTTGATGTTCTTGTTCTGCAGGAGATGGTTGATGTTCTGGTTCTGCAGGAGATGGTTGATGTTCTTGTTCTGCAGGAGATGGTTGATGTTCTGGTTCTGCAGGAGATGGTTGATGTTCTTGTTCTGCAGGAGATGGTTGATGTTCTTGTTCTGCAGGAGATGGTTGATGTTCTGGTTCTGCAGGAGATGGTTGATGTTCTGGTTGTTCTGCGCTGCAGGAGGTGGTTGTGATGTTCTGGTTCTGCAGGAGATGGTTGATGTTCTTGTTCTGCAGGAGATGGTTGATGTTCTGGTTCTGCAGGAGATGGTTGATGTTCTGGTTCTGCAGGAGATGGTTGATGTTCTGGTTCTGCAGGAGATGGTTGATGTTCTTGTTCTGCAGGAGATGGTTGATGTTCTTGTTCTGCAGGAGATGGTTGATGTTCTTGTTCTGCAGGAGATGGTTGATGTTCTTGTTCTGCAGGAGATGGTTGATGTTCTGGTTCTGCAGGAGATGGTTGATGTTCTTGGTTCTGCAGGAGATGGTTTGATGTTTTTGTTCTGCAGGAGATGGTTGATGTTCTGGTTCTGCAGGAGATGGTTGATGTTCTGGTTCTGCAGGAGATGGTTGATGTTCTTGTTCTGCAGGAGATGGTTGATGTTCTTGTTCTGCAGGAGATGGTTGATGTTCTTGTTCTGCAGGAGATGGTTGATGTTCTTGTTCTGCAGGAGATGGTTGATGTTCTTGTTCTGCAGGAGATGGTTGATGTTCTGGTTCTGCAGGAGATGGTTGATGTTCTTGTTCTGCAGGAGATGGTTGATGTTCTGGTTCTGCAGGAGATGGTTGATGTTCTGGTTCTGCAGGAGATGGTTGATGTTCTTGTTCTGCAGGAGGGTTAGTGGATGGTTGATGTTCTTGTTCTGCAGGAGATGGTTGATGTTCTGGTTCTGCAGGAGATGGTTGATGTTCTGGTTCTGCAGGAGATGGTTGATGTTCTTGTTCTGCAGGAGATGGTTGATGTTCTTGTTCTGCAGGAGATGGTTGATGTTCTTGTTCTGCAGGAGATGGTTGATGTTCTTGTTCTGCAGGAGATGGTTGATGTTCTGGTTCTGCAGGAGATGGTTGATGTTCTGGTTCTGCAGGAGATGGTTGATGTTCTTGTTCTGCAGGAGATGGTTGATGTTCTTGTTCTGCAGGAGATGGTTGATGTTCTCGTTCTGCAGGAGATGGTTGATGTTCTTGTTCTGCAGGAGATGGTTGATGTTCTTGTTCTGCAGGAGATGGTTGATGTTCTTGTTCTGCAGGAGATGGTTGATGTTCTGGTTCTGCAGGAGATGGTTGATGTTCTGGTTCTGCAGGAGATGGTTGATGTTCTTGTTCTTGTTCTGCAGATGCTCCTCAGTCCTCGACTCAAGAGAACTTCTCGTGACTCCAGTCGCACTGAAACTCGGAGCCTCTTCTCAGAAGTCGTGACAGTCGACCTCCGCAGACTTCAACCGTCGAGCGCCGCACACTCGTCTCTGCAGTCACTGAGACTCGGCTGCTGAACCGAGAAGGACTTCCTCGCAGTTTCTCACGACACCGTTGACGTGACGCCCCCCCCCTCCCCCCCCCCCCTTAATACAAACACACAACGGAAACATCTCTGCAGACGACAACACACACGTTTTTTTTGTTTACTCGCTTGTTACCACAAGAGAAGCTTTTATTTAAAACTTTAAAATTCACTCGTTTCTTCATGAAAACATGAAGCATGTTTTTATTCATGTTTTAAATACAAACATTTATTGTTTTTATTGAATAATCAGTTGAATTAAAACACCAGTGAGTGTCGTCTGCGTTCGTCTAATAGATGAATACGTTTAAGTTTGTGTTCTTCAATACCATCTGGATCCGTGGGTCATTTGAAGGTTCGTCACTCTCTGTGTGTTGTGCGAGCGAGTTCTGCTACAGAACTACTGTTTATTTACTTGTCATTTTATTTATGTTATTTTCGCATTCATTCAGTTTTTCAGGATCATTTGATGTTTTGTTTGTTGATGTTTTTCATTTTAGTGTTTTTGTTTTATGGGATCATTTTTTTTTTTTTTTGTTTTATATGCAATTATTTTTATTTTTTGTAAACTCGTTTTCTTTCCTTTTTTGTGCGAATTACATTCATTTCTTCGTGCTTTTATTTTTGTGAAAATTCAAGTTTAATTTCTGTTCATTCCTCCGTGACGACTCTCTCACTTCACTCTCAACATTTCATTCTTTTAATCTTCAGACACCAAATCAGCTGTTTTGATTGACACACGTCTGATCCAATCAAATCTCTTAGTGCTCCACTCAGTGGGCGGAGCTTGTGACAAAGAAAAGCCTCCCATTGGTTGACGTTGTAACTTGTGCTCCAATCAGCTGAAGCTTCTCTGACATGTGTCTGTGAGTGTGTCGAGTCAATAAAGTTGTGCTTATATTAACACAATCAAATATCAAACGCGTCGGACAACAGTCATGTGACTCAGTGAAGTGATGACATCATCACGACTCATCTGCAGGTCGTGACCTCTGACCTCTTGCTGAGGTCAGAACAGTCTTGTCGTCTTTTGTGTTGTTTGTTCGTCTGAGTTCAAAGAAAGAATGTTTGAACAACTGATGAATATTTATGCAGCTGTTGTTGTGAAACTTAGATATGTTGTGTTGGACTGAACACACACACACACACACACACACACACACACACACACACACACACACACACACACACACACACACACACACACACACACACACACACACACACACACACACACACACACACACACACACACACACACACACACACACACACACACACCCCCCCACACACACACACACACACACACACACTCACACACACACACC
>JACEEU010000793.1:80000-82500 GCA_016630915.1 Callionymus lyra
AAACAAAAAAAAATTTCAGTTTCATTTTAAATCCGATGATAATTAAACAGTAATATCAGAATTAAGAAATATAAACAATAAAAAAAAACAATCCTAAAACCCTTAAAAATACTATTATATATAATAGTAAAATCTATATTTATTTTTTAAATAATTCACTTTTAACAGTGGAATTAAAATAATGAAAATAAATACATGTATAGACTTAAAACTGAAATTAAAGTTTTAATCCTTTTAAAAAAACCAATATTCTTATTTTAATGAATCTCATGTATCTTTATATTCATTTCATTCTATATTATTCTGTTTAAAATACTACAATAAAAAAAATAGAAAAATAATATTATACAATTAAAAAGTTCTGAATTTAATTACTTCTTTAAAATCGTGATTAAAAAGATAATTAGATCATATTAAAGATTATTTCCTTCAATAAAACTTGATTTCGTGGATCTAGGTTTTCATAAACATCCTCCACGTCGCAGTGAAGCATCAGTTTGTCGCTCGGCCTCGTGGGTAAAAACATCAGGTCGGCGTCGACGGTTGCTCCGGTGACCTTTAGCAGCTGCGAAGGTCACGCCTCGTCTTCGTTCTCAGGTTCTTCCTGCGACGCGAGACGAGAAACGACGTGAAAAGAGTCGAAACGGATGCAACGCGGCGACTTCACTTCCAGTTTCTCTTCTCTGTCATCCCTCACTTCCCTTGTGTTTCTTTCTTTAACCACCGAGAGAGTTGATGACACGACGAGTTTTTCTTCTTTTCACAAACTTTCTTCTTCTAATAATCTTCTTTTTTTTAGGCTCGACTTCATGTTGTGCGTTTATGTCGTTCACCAATTCTCTTCCTGGACTTGCTACGAGATAATCGTCAAGTAAAAATGTTCACAATAGTCAAAGGATTCAGTAAAAAACATGCAATTCTATACTTGTTTTTGTCTGATTAGCTTAAGCTAATAGCTTAGCAAGAGCTAACACTTGTACCTAATGAAGCAACAACTTTTTATCAGAATCATTTTTATTGCCAGGAATGTCAAAACAAAACAGGAATTTTTGGTGGTGAAAATTGTGAACCAAATTACAGAAGCAGTTTTATCTTGATTTGGGATTAAATCCTTTTGCCAAGTGCTAATAAAAGTAGCTTAGCATTAGCTAACAATAGTGTTTTTTTCCATTAAACTCTTCACATGATAAATCCATAAACTTTTATTGGGGTGATACTTTCTGTAAAATATCTCTATTTGAAAAGGTAGATTTTTAAAGAATTTTACTTGTTTGGCGCTAGCAGTTAGGCTAATAGCCTAGCATAGCTATTTCCTGGAAACTCTTTTAAATTATCTATAATTCTAAACCAAAATTCTTATTCTGATGATACTTTCTGTAAAAAAAATCTCTGCAATAATCTGTTGCAAAATTTTTCTTATACTTTGTTTATTCGTATATATTTAAAATCCTTTAGCATAGCGCTAATAAAAGTATCTTAGCATTAGCTAACAATAGTGTTTTTTTTTTTTTTCCAATTAAACCCTTCACATGAGAAACTTTTATTAGGACGATACTTTCTGAAAAACATCTCTATATTTTAAAAGGTAGATTTTGTATGAATTGTACCCATTTGGCACTAGCAGTTAGGCTAGTAGCATAGCATAGCTATCACTGGTGTATTTCCTAGAAACATTTTTACGTGATCTTTTATTCTAAACCGAAATTCTTATTGTAATGATACTTTCTGTAAAACAATCTCTGCAATAATCTGTTGCAAAATTGTACTTATTCCCCGTTTATTTGTGTATGTTTTAAATACTTTAGCATAGCGCTAATAATGGAAGCTCAGCATTAGCTAATAATACTGTTTTTTTTTTTCAATTAAACTCCTGACATGAGAAACTTTTATTGGGATGATACTTTCGCTCTATTTTCAAAGGTAGATTTTTTTTAATGAATTGTACTTGTTTGGTGCTAGCAGTTAAGCTAATAGCATAGCATAGCTATTCCCTAGAAAAAATGCATGTGACCTTTTATTCTGAACTGAAATTATAATTCTGATGATACTTTCTGTAAAACAATCCCTCCGTTTAAAAAAAAGGTTGATTTTGTAGTAAAACTCTAAGCTTTTTTGCACTAGCGGTGATGCTAATAGCTTCGTATGAGCTAACGCTAGTCTACGGTGTGTAAAACTCTCTTGTACGACTTAAGAAAACTGCAGATCTTGAGCCAGTCGTGACAGTTCAGTCAGTAAACGTGTAGCATGTCTAGCGTGTTCAGCTCCGTCACCGTTAGCGACGTTGAAACTTGAGTAACGAACCGGTTCGAGCGAGTCGACGAGGCGCAGACGCTGCAGAATGTCAAGCATTTTTCTTTCCTTCAAGACAGAAATCCTGCCCAGGATTCCGTCCGTCGCCGAGTCCTGGAGGCGCCGATGCTTCTGTTAAAGATTAGTTAACATAAAAGTCGTAAAAACATTATATTTTTGTTTGTGTTTTGACTCCTTTAGCCTAGCGCAA
>JACEEU010000793.1:92500-105000 GCA_016630915.1 Callionymus lyra
ACGTGACACGTGAACAAACACACAAACCAGAAGAATGGATGGAGGCTCTGGAGAGACGAGGACCTGCATGGCTGCCACAGATAAGAGGAAGAAGGTCACATGACTCCAGGTGAGCAATGGTCTTGACATTTCCGCGACCAGACGATTCCCCAGGATCGTCACAGAAGGGTAACGTTGCACATCATTGCATCATGATGGCATTAAAGCTTCTCTACGCTCAGGTCCTCGAAGGATGTGGCGACACAAGGTGTGTTAATAACCCTCTGAGACCAACCTACGTGTTGTGCAGGCGAGCAGGAAGTGGTTTGATCTTCAGTAAGTTGACGATTCTACTGAACGAATGTGTTTTTGAAGTCTTTAACAAACATGAGTATGTTTATATATATATAACTCAATTCAAATTCAACTCAAATAAACTAAAATCAAACAATTTTCAACTATAATCAAACAATTTTCAACTATAATCAAACAATTTTCAACTATAATCAAACAATTTTCAACTAAAATCAAACAATTTTCAACTATAATCAAACAATTTTAAATTATTATCAAACAATTTTCATCTATAATCAAACAATTTTCAACTAAAATCAAACAATTTTCAACTAAAATCAAACCATTTTCAACTATAATCAAACAATTTTCAACTGTAATCAAACAATTTCCAACTATAATCAAACAATTTTCAACTGTAATCAAACAATTTTCAACTGTAATCAAACAATTTCCAACTATAATCAAACAATCTTCAACTATAATCAAACAATTTTCAACTGTAATCAAACAATTTCCAACTATAATCAAACAATTTTCAACTGTAATCAAACAATTTCCAACTAATCAAACAATTTTCAACTATAATCAAACAATTTTCAACTGTAATCAAACAATTTCCAACTATAATCAAACAATTTTCAACTATAATCAAACAATTTTCAACTATAATCAAACAATTTTCAACTGTAATCAAACAATTTCCAACTATAATCAAACATCTATAATCAACAATTTTCAACTATAATCAAACAATTTTCAACTATAATCAAACAATTTTCAACTATAATCAAACAATTTTCAACTATAATCCAACAATTTTCAACTATAATCAAACAATTTTCAACTATAATCAAACAATTTCCAACTATAATCAAACAATTTTCAACTATAATCAAACAATTTTCAACTAGAATCAAACAATTTTCAACTGTAATCAAACAATTTCCAACTATAATCAAACAATTTTCAACTATAATCAAACAATTTTCAACTATAATCAAACAATTTTCAACTAGAATCAAACAATTTTCAACTAAAATCCAACAATTTTCAACCGTCGTGCTCTTGAACAAACGCCTGCGAACTATTACTGGAAACACCAGGTTCTCTCGCTCGTATTTTACTTTGACCTTCTTTCCTTCCTGCGCTTCCTTCCTCCTTCGCTCTAAACATTATCTTTCATCTCCGGGGGTCACGGGGTCACCAGACGTAAGCGAGGAGGTGGAGGGTTCAACGCCGGGCCTGGACTCGATCAAAGACATCTTTAGTGGAGCAGGAACAGCGACGTGTGACCTGTGTATCGTCACCAATCACTGACCTGGAATCAGCCGGAGGTCACGGGGGGGTCACAGGGGGGTCACAGGTGGAAACACGAGATCATGGAGTTCGTTTCAATCAGTCGTGAATTTAAAAATCATTCTTTTCTGACGTGTTTATTTAAAGAAAGGTTTCATTTCCAGGAGGATCCGGAGAAACTTTCCGTCCTCGTCGTCTGCAGACGTGAAACCAGGTCTGTGTGGTTTTCACTCGCGGAGCTTCTTGACATTTGGCAGCGACGACCTTGACTGGACGATTGAGATCGTCATGGAAACACTGACGATCTCGTGTCGATTCCTGAGACTCCAACCAGTGTTTGTGTCGTTTTAAGTCCTTTATTCTTCTTTAATATTTATATTTTTACATCTGTATATATATTTTAAATGATCATTTTTCTCTTTTCAATCTCAATCAACATTTTTCCGCATCTGTTTTTAAACTAATTTTTTATCTCAATAAAAGTTGTTTTTTTTATACAATATAATTAAATTAATTGATTTTAAACATTTAGTTTAAAAGTCTTTTTCAACCATTTCTTGTGAAGCAAAAATCTTCTGCTGGTTTTGGTTCCTTTAAACTTTTGTGTTCATTTCTGTTAAGAAGTAAAAATTTTGAATAATCAAAATATTTTCTTGATTTCAAACATTGATAAAATGACAAAACGTGTTATTTTTGTTCATCTGACCATGTTTTATGTGTTGCTAAGAGACAACTCACAGCCCCTAGTGGCCGTATTGTAAAAATATTTAAACTGATTTGTAGTGAGAAAATAAAGTTTTTTGTTAAGATTCTCATTTTAACTAAACATTTTTACGTATTCTTTACACTTTTTTAGTAGTTTTTCTGCCTCAAAATGATTCCTTTTGCCGACGACTTGATGCTTTAAGTGGCAAAAACTTCACAGTAAACAATAAACGTGGTCGGAAACCGAAAAGAAAAAGTCAATCACTTTAAACTGTTGACGGTTCATCATCAATAAGTCAATATTATAGAATAGTGTTGACAGGCTAAAGCTAACGCTAGCAAGTCCGGGACCTTCACGGTCAGACGTCTGTCAGTCTTAGTAAGTCAGTCATTTATATTTTTAGAGATTTTTCTAGACCAGGGTCACAAAACATTTAAACAATCAAAACAATACTCAATAAAGTATATACTTAAAAGATCAAGATAATACCGAGACAAACACAGGAGTCTCAGAGAATCAAGGAAAACCCTGTAGTGTGTTCAGGAACCATCAGTAGATTCTGATCCACAGACCTCAGAGCCCGAGCTGGGGGGTAAGTCTGGATCAGATCATGAAGACCATGAATAGATCTGAGAGTAAGAACCAGAATTTTAAAATGATCCTGAAAGAAACTAGTGAAGAGTTTGAAGGAGAAATGTGAGTTCTTCTACTAGAGCGCCTCAGAACTCTGGCTGCAGAGTTTAGTATGAACTGCAGGCGAGACAAGATCCTTCTGGTTTAGACATTTCTTAGCTCCGTCTGGGAAGTATTGATCCTCCTCCATTGATCCCGGGGCGTCGTCCATCTGTCTGATCCGGGCCTTAACTCCGAGGACGGCGCGTGGACGAGGCTGAGGACGAGGGGATGCGTTTAAAACCAGAGTCTGGTCCTGGTCCTGATCCTGTTCCAGCACCAGAACGAACACGTGAACAAATCGTCTCAGCAGTGGAGCCTGAGGGGGGTCCCCAGCTCCCTCCAGGAGGGGGGTCCCCAGCTCCCTCCAGGAGGGGGGTCCCCAGCTCCCTCCAGGAGGGGGGTCCCCAGCTCCCTCCAGGAGCGTTTGATGGAATCATGACGACGTCTCCGTCCGAGCGACGCCGGCGTCCATTGATGGCGTCGAGGGAGGAGCTCCTGCTGCGCCTCCTTCAGGACCAGGAGCAGCTTTAATGAGCGGCGTGGGAGGTGAAGGAGGAAACCATGAGCTCAATGGATGAATGAAGGGAAGACGCCGCTGAAGAAAGGACACCTGCACCGAGGGGGGACGGCGGGGGAGTCGGGGTGAGGAGGAGGAAGAAGCCGAGGGACCCCCATGAGACCCGGGTTTTGATTCCACTAGATCTAATGTTTAAAATGTGAGCTCGTGCGTTAAACTACATTTGATCGATTATCTTCATGTCAACGTACAGATTGGAATCCAGTAGGATCTGGAGGATTCCATGAGGAGGATTCCAGATCCTACTGGAGGTGGAACTTTCAGTGCGTTAGAAAATGACACATCTTCAAATAACCCGTGGATCCAGATGGTCATTTTGGAACTGGATAATTAAAAGTTTTTAAAGTGTTCCTGAAACGTTAAAAGATGTTTCTTCAAGTTAATGACATCAAAAATACACGTCAGGAATTTTAAATACTTATTCTAATGTGATTTGTTCTATAAGAATCTATTTCTTCGGGTTTTTCACCACTTTTAATGTATACTTTCGTCCACTTACAGCATCAAGTCGTCTGCAAACATTCGATCCAAAGCGTCACAGAAGCACACGAGGAACAAAGTACATTTGCTAAACCGACTGATTGAATCATTTTCTTTTTGTTCTTAAACGTTCAAACTGTTCTCATTATCAACGTTTGTTTTTCCATCATCAGAATCTACTGATGGAAGGTCTGACCATGAATAGATCTGAAAGGAAGAACCAGAATTTTAAAATGATCCTGAAAGAAACTAGTGAAGAGTTTGAAGGAGAAATGTGAGTTCTTCTACTAGAGCGGCCAGTGAAGAGTTTGAAGGAGAAATGTGAGTTCTTCTACTAGAGCGACTCAGAATTCTGGCTGCAGAGTTTAGTATGAACTGCAGGCGAGACAAGATCCTTCTGCTTTAGACATGAAATAAACTGATACAATAGTGTCAACGAGAAGTGGAGATGAAGGTTCAAGAGTGACGCGACTGCTGAGCAAGGCAGTAGGACGTCTGATGAATGGAGGGCAGATGCTGGAGGGGGAGGATTGTTCAGAGGCTCGCTGGCAGAAGAAGGCATGCTAGCTATGTGACGACCATCAAGAACACAGGAGCGTCTGTTCGTCACCCGACACACCCGTGTCTGGGGGAGGACGGGTGAGGCAGGTGTGTGTGAGGGGGGAGGACGGGTGAGGCAGGTGTGTGTGAGGGGGGAGGGACGGGTGAGGCAGGTGTGTGTGAGGGGGAGGACGGGTGAGGCAGGTGTGTGTGAGGGGGAGGACGGGTGAGGCAGGTGTGGGTGAGGGGGGAGGACGGGTGAGGCGGGTGTGTGTGAGGGGGAGGACGGGTGAGGCGGGTGTGTGTGAGGGGGAGGACGGGTGAGGCAGGTGTGTGTGAGGGGGAGGACGGGTGAGGCAGGTGTGTGAGGGGGGAGGACGGGTGAGGCGGGTGTGTGTGAGGGGGAGGACGGGTGAGGCAGGTGTGTGTGAGGGGGAGAACGGGTGAGGCGGTGTGTGTGAGGGGGGAGGACGGGTGAGGCAGGTGTGTGTGAGGACGGGTGAGGCGGGTGTGTGTGAGGGGGGAGGACGGGTGAGGCGGGTGTGTGTGGGGGGGAGGACGGGTGAGGGTGTGTGTGAGGGGGAGGACGGTGAGGTGGGTGTGTGAGGGGGAGGACGGGTGAGGCAGGTGTGTGTGAGGACGGGTGAGGCGAGTGTGTGTGAGGGGGAGGACGGTGAGGCGGGTGTGTGTGAGGGGGGAGGACGGGTGAGGCGGGTGTGTGTGAGGGGGAGGACGGGTGAGGCAGGTGTGTGTGAGGGGGGGAGGACTGGGGAGGCGGGTGTGTGAGGGGGAGGACGGGGTGAGGCAGGTGTGTGTGAGGGGGAGGACGGGTGAGGTGGGTGTGTGTGAGGGGGAGGACGGGTGAGGCGGGTGTGTGGAGGGGGGAGGACGGGTGAGGCGGGGTGTGTGGAGGGGGAGGACGGGTGAGGCAGGTGTGTGAGGGGGAGGACGGGGTGAGGCTGGTGTGTGTGAGGACGGTGAGGCGGGTGTGTGTGAGGGGGAGGACGGGTGAGGCGGGTGTATGTGAGGGGGAGGACGGGTGAGGTGGTGTGTGAGGGGGGAGGACGGGTGAGGCAGGTGTGTGTGAGGACGGGTGAGGCGGTGTGTGTGAGGGGGGAGGACGGGTGAGGCGGGTGTGTGTGGAGGGGGAGGACGGGTGAGGCGGGTGTGTGTGAGGGGGAGGACGGGTGAGGCGGGTGTGTGTGAGGGGGAGGACGGGTGAGGCGGGTGTGTGTGAGGGGGAGGACGGGTGAGGCAGGTGTGTGTGAGGGGGAGGACGGGGTGAGGCGGGTGTGTGTGGAGGGGGAGGACGGGTGAGGCAGGTGTGTGTGAGGGGGAGGACGGGTGAGGCAGGTGTGTGTGAGGGGGGAGGACGGGTGAGGCAGGTGTGTGTGAGGGGGAGGACGGGTGAGGCAGGTGTGTGTGAGGGGGGAGGACGGGGTGAGGCAGGTGTGTGTGAGGGGGAGGACGGTGAGACAGGTGTGTGTGAGGGGGAGGACGGGTGAGACAGGTGTGTGTGGAGGGGGCAGGACGGTGAGACAGGTGTGTGTGAGGGGGGAGGACGGGTTGAGACAGGTGTGTGTGAGGGGGGAGGACGGGTGAGGCAGGTGTGTGTGAGGGGGGAGGACGGGTGAGTATTGACGTGAAGACAGGACGATAAACATTCCGCCCTGACAGCGTTGGTTGCCGCGGGCGACCAGAGATGATAACAGAGGTCAGGGGGCGGAGCTAGCGGGGGTTAGCTCGGAAGCTACGGCGGTCATTAGCCTCGCGGCTTCCGTCCGTGATGGTCGACGTCGATACGGAAACATCCGAGGAATCCAGGGGTCGATGCGGGATCGCCGTGACCTTCCCGTGACCTTTCATCACACCACTGTATGTCACCTGTCCCACACACACACACACACACGTGCTCGTCAAACACACACGGTTGACCTTTCACCTGAGCCATCGTCGCCACACCTGCTTCCTTTCTTTCTTCATCCCTCTTTTCAAACCACTTTCTTTATAATGTAGGAAAACAAAAAGTCGTTTTTAAAAAGGTTTTAAACGAATAGTAATATTTAAATTATTATTTAACTACATATCAGGTTCTGTATCGGATAAAAAAATCAGCTAATAATTTATTAAATCTTCTACGATAAAGTCATGTGACTTAAAAAACGTTTTATTGTGTTTTTATATTTATATCAGGAATTACTTTTTTAAAAGACATACATGTTTTCCTAATAAAACACTTTTATTAAGAAGTTATTTTATTCAATCAATTCTATCTTCATTTTTAAAATCAACAAAGACAATACGTGTTAGCAAGTTAGCTAGTTAGCGACTAGCCATGCTAGCCAGTGTAGCATTCATGTTAACAGTTTTCTCTTTTTTAATATTCAACCTAAAGTACCACAATTAACTACAAAAAAAGAGCAGATAAAGTTGAGAACTTGCTAACTTGAGACCTCGGCTCCTCCTGTAATTTTCACGCCATTTGCTTTAACGTTACTTCATAACAATAATGGTGCAATTTCAGGGGCGACATGAGAAGCTTAATCAGGATTATCTTAAGAAATAATCAGACTTTACAAAAAAATATAACTATAAATAGATATATTTTGATATTTAAACTAATAGTGAAGAGTTTGAAGGATCGGAGAAATGTGAGTTCTTCTACCAGAGCAGCTCAGAATTCTGGAAATAAGTGCGATATCGTTGTCTTGAATAACCATATCAATATTAATGCGATACATTTTTCTTTCACCTAAAAATGTAGCCATGAGTACAGTAGTGAAGGTCCGGGGGTTTTAAAGGAAAACGATGATATTTCTCTTTGGTTTATTTCAACGCTTCGGTGTCGACATGATGGTAGAAAAATATCTCTTCTAACACTCAGTCTCGCGGGACTTGCATCGGTTTCCTGTGAAACTGAGCGACATCAGAGAGGAGCCGCCGGCGCGTCGTTATATCACCAAATCAATAATAAATCCTTGTACACTCACACATAACACTTTATAAATGACGCTAACAACTTAGCTCGTTAGCATACGGTGAAGACGCACACATAACACTTTATAAATGACGCTAACAACTTAGCTCGTTAGCATACGGTGAAGACGCACACATAACACTTTATAAATGACGCTAACAACTTAGCTCGTTAGCATACGGTGAAGACGGACACATAACACTTTATAAATGATGCTAACAACTTAGCTCGTTAGCATACGGTGAAGACGCACACATAACACTTTATAAATGACGCTAACAACTTAGCTCGTTAGCATACGGTGAAGACGGACACATAACACTTTATAAATGACGCTAACAACTTAGCTCGTTAGCATACGGTGAAGACGCACACATAACACTTTATAAATGATGCTAACAACTTAGCTCGTTAGCATACGGTGAAGACGCACACATAACACTTTATAAATGATGCTAACAACTTAGCTCGTTAGCATACGGTGAAGACGGACACATAATACTTTATAAATGACGCTAACAACTTAGCTCGTTTGCATATGGTGAAGACGCACACATAACACTTTATAAATGAAGCTAACAACTTAGCTCGTTAGCATACGGTGAAGACGGACACATAACACTTTATAAATGACGCTAACAACTTAGCTTGTCAGCATACGGTGAAGACGGACACATAACACTTTATAGATGACGCTAACAACTTAGCTCGTTAGCATACGGTGAAGACGTACACATAACACTTTATAAATGACGCTAACAACTTAGCTTGTTGGCATACGGTGAAGACGCACACATAACCCTTTATAAATGACGCTAACAACTTAGCTCGTTAGCATACGGTGAAGACGGACACGTAACACTCTATAAATGACGCTAACAACTTAGCTTGTTGGCATACGGTGAAGACGCACACATAACCCTTTATAAATGACGCTAACAACGTAGCTCGTTAGCATACGATGAAGACGGACAGGTTTGTTTGGAAGTTCACGATCTTCTAAGAAAACAACTGAGACAAGATGAAAAGTTCTTACAATATGTTGCTTTAACAAAGGAGGTTGAAAGAGACGAGTGACTGGATCACTAGTGTTTGACTAGATCATAAGTTAGTATTACTTCACTGGATCACTAGTGTTTGACTAGATCATGAGTTAGTATTACTTCACTGGATCACTAGTGTTTGACTAGATCATAAGTTAGTATTACTTCACTGGATCACTAGTGTTTGACTAGATCATGAGTTATTATTACTTCACTGGATCACTAGTGTTTGACTAGATCATAAGTTAGTATTACTTCACTGGATCACTAGTGTTTGACTAGATCATGAGTTATTATTACTTCACTGGATCACTAGTGTTTGACTAGATCATAAGTTAGTATTACTTCACTGGATCACTAGTGTTTGACTAGATCACAAGTTATTATTACTTCACTGGATCACTAGTGTTTGACTAGATCATGAGTAAGTATTACTTCACTGGATCACTAGTGTTTGACTAGATCATAAGTTAGTATTACTTCACTGGATCACTAGTGTTTGACTAGATCATGAGTTAGTATTACTTCACTGGATCACTAGTGTTTGACTAGATCATGAGTTAGTATTACTTCACTGGATCACTAGTGTTTGACTAGATCATAAGTTAGTATTACTTCACTGGATCACTAGTGTTTGACTAGATCATGAGTTAGTATTACTTCACTGGATCACTAGTGTTTGACTAGATCATAAGTTAGTATTACTTCACTGGATCACTAGTGTTTGACTAGATCATGAGTTAGTATTACTTCACTGGATCACTAGTGTTTGACTAGATCATGAGTTAGTATTACTTCACTGGATCACTAGTGTTTGACTAGATCATGAGTTAGTATTACTTCACTGGATCACTAGTGTTTGACTAGATCATGAGTTAGTATTACTTCACTGGATCACTAGTGTTTGACTAGATCATAAGTTAGTATTACTTCACTGGATCACTAGTGTTTGACTAGATCATGAGTTAGTATTACTTCACTGGATCACTAGTGTTTGACTAGATCATGAGTTAGTATTACTTCACTGGATCACTAGTGTTTGACTAGATCATGAGTTAGTATTACTTCACTGGATCACTAGTGTTTGACTAGATCATAAGTTAGTATTACTTCACTGGATCACTAGTGTTTGACTAGATCATGAGTTAGTATTACTTCACTGGATCACTAGTGTTTGACTAGATCATGAGTTAGTATTACTTCACTGGATCACTAGTGTTTGACTAGATCATGAGTTAGTATTACTTCACTGGATCACTAGTGTTTGACTAGATCATAAGTTAGTATTACTTCACTGGATCACTAGTGTTTGACTAGATCATGAGTTAGTATTACTTCACTGGATCACTAGTGTTTGACTAGATCATGAGTTAGTATTACTTCACTGGATCACTAGTGTTTGACTAGATCATAAGTTAGTATTACTTCACTGGATCACTAGTGTTTGACTAGATCATGAGTTAGTATTACTTCACTGGATCACTAGTGTTTGACTAGATCATGAGTTAGTATTACTTCACTGGATCACTAGTGTTTGACTAGATCATAAGTTAGTATTACTTCACTGGATCACTAGTGTTTGACTAGATCATAAGTTAGTATTACTTCACTGGATCACTAGTGTTTGACTAGATCATAAGTTAGTATTACTTCACTGGATCACTAGTGTTTGACTAGATCATAAGTTAGTATTACTTCACTGGATATACTGAGCAAAGACGTGTCGCCATAGCAACCGAGCCTAACACAGTTCACAGACAGACGGAGACGTAAACAACAACGAGACATAGAAGTACAAATTGACAACTTTACAGAACGTGACACTGATTGGTCGAAGTGTGTATTTAAGAAATGATTGATTTATACAATAAAAAATATAAATTAACTTTACGACGCTCAGTAAACAGGGATCTAAAGGTCGTCTTAATGACACCAGCTCCCGCGACCACGAGCATGCTGGGACATGTCATGGCGAGGGCGTCCGTGGTCGAGGTCATAACGCCGTCTGGTTTTGAAGCTGGTTATTACACGTGCACACGTGCACACGTGCACACGTGCACAGGTCCGTGCGCGCTCATCGGCTCCTGCTTCGATATGAAAGTCATCTTTTGCATTTATCAGTCTCGTCATGAAAACCTTCCCCTGGAACGAATGGATTCGTCGATATCATCGTGAATATGGTCGTCGGCGGCGACTCTTAATGCCTTCGTCGTCCTCGCCGGCGTTTGCTGCGTCGAAGTGTAGATCGATATCTGGAGACAAAAGATGACCAGCAGCGTCAGATAACAACTGACATCAGTTTAATGGCTGCAGACTGTAGGTGTGTGTGTGTGTGTGTGTGTGTGTGTGTGTGTGTGTGTGTGTGTGTGTGTGTGTGTGTGTGTGTGTGTGTGTGTGTGTGTGTGTGTGTGTGTGTGTGTGTGTGTGTGTGTGTGTGTGTGTGTGTGTGTGTGTGTGCGTGATGTGCGTGTGAGATGTGTGACTCTATTGTATCATCAGTGTGTGTGTGTATTGTTGTGATGTGTGACTCTATTGTATGATCAGTGTGTGTGTTGTTGTGATGTGCGACTCTATTGTATCATCAGTGTGTGTGTTGTTGTGATGTGCGACTCTATTGTATCATCAGTGTGTGTGTTGTTGTGATTTGCGACTCTATTGTATCATCAGTGTGTGTGTTGTTGTGATTTGCGACTCTATTGTATCATCAGTGTGTGTGTTGTTGTGATTTGCGACTCTATTGTATCATCAGTGTGTGTGTTGTTGTGATGTGCGACTCTATTGTATCATCAGTGTGTGTTGTTGTGATGTGTGACTCTATTGTATCATCAGTGTGTGTGTGTATTGTTGTGGTGTGTGACTCTATTGTATCATCAGTGTGTGTGTTGTTGTGATGTGCGACTCTATTGTATCATCAGTGTGTGTGTTGTTGTGATGTGCGACTCTATTGTATCATCAGTGTGTGTTGTTGTGATGTGTGACTCTATTGTATCATCAGTGTGTGTGTGTATTGTTGTGGTGTGTGACTCTATTGTATCATCAGTGTGTGTGTTGTTGTGATGTGCGACTCTATTGTATCATCAGTGTGTGTGTTGTTGTGATGTGCGACTCTATTGTATCATCAGTGTGTGTTGTTGTGATGTGTGACTCTATTGTATCATCAGTGTGTGTGTTGTTGTGATGTGTGACTCTATTGTATCATCAGTGTGTGTGTTGTTGTGATGTGCGACTCTATTGTATCATCAGTGTGTTTGTTGTTGTGATGTGTGACTCTATTGTATCATCAGTGTGTGTTTGTTGTTGTGATGTGTGACTCTATTGTATCATCAGTGTGTGTGTGTATTGTTGTGATGTGTGACTCTATTGTATGATCAGTGTGTGTGTTGTTGTGATGTGTGACTCTATTGTATCATCAGTGTGTTTGTTGTTGTTATGTGCGACTCTATTGTATCATCAGTGTGTGTGTGTATTGTTGTGGTGTGTGACTCTATTGTATCATCAGTGTGTGTGTTGTTGTGATGTGCGACTCTATTGTATCATCAGTGTGTGTGTTGTTGTGATGTGCGACTCTATTGTATCATCAGTGTGTGTTGTTGTGATGTGTGACTCTATTGTATCATCAGTGTGTGTGTGTGTATTGTTGTGGTGTGTGACTCTATTGTATCATCAGTGTGTGTGTTGTTGTGATGTGCGTACTCTATTGTATCATCAGTGTGTGTGTTGTTGTGATGTGCGACTCTATTGTATCATCAGTGTGTTTGTTGTTGTGATGTGTGACTCTATTGTATCATCAGTGTGTGTGTTGTTGTGATGTGTGACTCTATTGTATCATCAGTGTGTGTGTGTTGTATGTGATTGACTCTATTGTATCATCAGTGTGTTTGTTGTTGTGATGTGTGACTCTATTGTATCATCAGTGTGTGTTTGTTGTTG
>JACEEU010000793.1:110000-112500 GCA_016630915.1 Callionymus lyra
GTATTGTTCAGTACTTGACTCTGGTGTTGTGATAGTGTAGTAACAAGTATATATGTGTAGTATTGTCCAGTACTTGACTCTGGTGTTGTGATAGTGTAGTAACAAGTATATATGTGTAGTATTGTCCAGTACTTGACTCTGGTGTTGTGATAGTGTAGTAAAAAGCATATATGTGTAGTTTTGTCCAGTACTTGACTCTTGTGTTGTCAGATGTAGTCAAGTATACATGTGTAGTATTGTCCAGTTGAGTCAGGTGTGGGGTCAGGTAAAGTGGGGTCTGGTGTGTGGGGTCAGGTGTGGGGTCAGGTGTGGGGTCAGGTGTGGGGTCAGGTGTGGGGTCAGGTGTGGGGTCAGGTGTGGGGTCAGGTGTGGGGTCAGGTGTGGGGTCAGGTGTGGGGTCAGGTGTGGGGTCAGGTGTGGGGTCAGGTGTGGGGTCAGATGTCGTTCATCCAGGAACCATCACAAATGTTTACTCGCTGACAGGAAGTGCGTCTTCATCTCAACATCGTCGGCAGGAAGTCAGAGGGAGTCTCGTGTGGGCGGGACATACTTTGACAAAACGCCTACATTTCTTTTTCAAGAGAGAAAAACTTGTTCCACTGACGCTCTCGGAGAAATGTAGCGTGACCTTTGACCTGACGGCTGCTAACAACACTGTCGAGGCTTGATTAACATATTCATCAGTTCATCCTTTGACCCACGAATACAGACGGAAATGTCTCTGTCAGAGGACTTTATTGTGTTGTTTGTTTCTTTGTTTCCTGTGTTTGTCCTTACAGTCGTCCTCCAGTCGTCCCCCAGTCATCCTCAAGTCGTCGCCCAATCATCCTTACAGTCGTCCCCCAGTCGTCCCTCAGTCATCCTCAAGTCGTCGCCCAATCGTCCTTACAGTCGTCCCCCAGTCGCCCCCCAGTCGTCCTCCAGTTGTCCTCCAGTCGTCCCCCAGTCGCCCCCCAGTCGTCCTCCAGTCGTCCCCCAATCGTCCTTACAGTCGTCCTTACAGTCGTTCTTACAGTCGTCCTTACAGTCGTTCTTACAGTCGTCCTTACAGTCGTCCTTACAGCCGTCCCCCAGTCATCCTTACAGTCGTCCCCCAGTCGTCCTTACAGTCGTACCCCAGTCGTCCCCCAGTCGTCCTTACAGTCGTACCCCAGTTGTCCTTAAAGTCGTCCCCCAGTCGTCCTTACAGTCGTCCCCAGTCGTCCTTACAGTCGTCCTTACAGTCGTCCCCCAGTCGTCCTTACAGTCGTCCTTACAGTCGTCCTTACAGTCGTCCCCCAGTCATCCTTACAGTCGTACCCCAGTCGTCCCCCAGTCGTCCCCCAGTCATCCTCAAGTCGTCGCCCAATCATCCTTACAGTCGTCCTTCCAGTCGCCCCCAGTCATCCAGTTCCATCAGTCGCCCCCAGTCGTCCCCCAGTCGTCCTTGCCCCAGTCGTCCTTACAGTCGTCCAGTCCTTACAGTCGCTCCCCAGTCGTCCTTATAGTCGCCCCCAGTCATCCTTACAGTCGCCCCCCAGTCATCCTTACAGTCGCCCCCAGTCATCCTTACAGTCGCCCCCCAGTCATCCTTACAGTCGTTCCCCAGTCGTCCCCCAGTCGTCCCCCAGTCATCCTTACAGTCGCCCCCACTACAGTCAGTCAGTCATCCTTACAGTCGTCCCCCAGTCGTCCTTACAGTCGTCCTTACAGTCGTCCCCCAGTCATCCTTACAGTCTACAGTCGTCCCCCAGTCGTCCCCCAGTCATCCTTACAGTCGTCCCCCAGTCGTCCCCCAGTCGTCCTCCAGTGATGTCAACTTGTTCAGTTGAAGTTTGATTCACTTGTAAGAACCATTTAAAGAGTTTGAAGGGTGAGTCATCATGTCATCAGGAAGTCTCAGGACTGAAGTGGTTACAGTGACAGTCATCTGTGGATCTAGACTCGAGGAATGTGTAACAATATCTTAGTGTGATCTGCTGTTTGACCTTTGATTCAACTTGACGTGATGAATAATTCCACAATCAACCTGTGTGTGTGTGTTTTTTGGACTGTGGGAAGAAACCGGAGTACCTGTAGTAAACCGGAGTACCTGGAGTAAACCCGAGTACCTGGAGTAAACCAGGTTACCTGTAGTAAACCGGAGTACCTGGAGTAAACCAGAGTACCTGGAGTAAACCGGAGTACCTGGAGTAAACCCGAGTACCTGGAGTAAACCGGAGTACCTGGAGTAAACCAGAGTACCTGGAGTAAACCAGGTTACCTGGAGTAAACCCGAGTACCTGGAGTAAACCCGAGTACCTGGAGTAAACCAGGTTACCTGTAGTAAACCAGAGTACCTGGAGTAAACCAGAGTACCTGGAGTAAACCGGAGTACCTGGAGTAAACCAGAGTACCTGGAGTAAACCAGAGTACCTGGAGTAAACCAGAGTACCTGGAGTAAACCAGGTTACCTGGAGTAAACCGGAGTACCTGGAGTAAACCAGAGTACCTGGAGTAAACCAGAGTACCTGGAATAAAC
>JACEEU010000793.1:117500-138355 GCA_016630915.1 Callionymus lyra
TTATCTGAGAGTGTGTCGAGTCAATAAAGTTGTGCTTATATTAACACAATCAAATATCAAACATTATATCAGACAAGAGTCATGTGACTGAACTGATGACATCATCTCTGAACCAAACTTTTCAACAGAAGCTACTGTTGTCTTGAGTCACGGTTTGTTTTGATTCCAGCAGACGGAGCCGCAGACAGAAGACCAGATAAACTCCCACGACCAGAAGAAAAAGTCTCAACAACGATGACGTGTTCAGAGCCTCTCGTCGTTCTTCAACCTCCGGACCAGTGTTTGCTGAACGAGAAGTTCCAGAGAATCAAACTCACCAGGGATGTGCGGCTTCAGGGGAGGCAGGTGAGGCACTGCCTCACCTCTCAATGCGCAATCCATAACAAACTGCGATTGATTCTGCGTTGATTCGAGCGCCTGTTGCTGTATCTCTGAATGCCAATACAATGCACAGAGATACTTTATCTGCCTTTGTTTTCCATAGTCTCCCTGATGTTTTTCAACCATCAAAATGTAGTTGAAAAGGGAGTGAAAAGACCAAGCTTGAGGCACAAACTAATGAGCCTCATCAAACTACGTCACATGTCCAATGTGGCGACTTTTAAAACTAAATGAAATAAGGTTTAAAAAACTAAGTATCCAAGGTTTGTGTGACGAAGAACAGATTCATGGACTTTATCTTCAGATACAATTAAGAAACAGATTTATTTTCAATCGTATAAATAAAGAGAGACATTTACGTTGTTTTCTGCTCCGAAGACGCGTCGTCAGTGACGTAGCTTCAGTTTAGCTTCAGTTTAGCTTCAGTTTAGCTTCAGTTTAGCTTCAGTTTGGCTTCAGTTTAGCTTCAGTTTAGCTTCAGTTTAGTTAGCTTCAGTTTAGCTTCAGTTTAGCTTCAGTTTAGCTTCAGTTTAGCTTCAGTTTGGCTTCAGTTTAGCTTCAGTTTAGCTTCAGTTTAGCTTCAGTTTAGCTTCAGTTTAGCTTCAGTTTGGCTTCAGTTTAGCTTCAGTTTAGCTTCAGTTTAGCTTCAGTTTAGCTTCAGTTTGGCTTCAGTTTAGCTTCAGTTTAGCTTCAGTTTAACTTCAGTTTGGCTTCAGTTTAGCTTCAGTTTAGCTTCAGTTTAGCTTCAGTTTAGCTTCAGTTTAGCTTCATCTACGTCACTAAGATGGAGGACGTTAAGGGTGGAAAGTGTCCATCGATCCACACTCAATTGATTGGCCATTTGAGTGCTCATCGTGCACTACATTTAGGCACATTGCTCATTGCACTCAACATATTAAGTGTAAGTGCAGAAGTTCACGACTTGGGACACGCCCCAAAACACAATCCAACACAAAACATGGAGTTGAACATTGTAGCTATTAGCTAGCAACAATGCTAACACAGATAATTGCTGCGCCTCAAACACACACTTCTCTTAGTGCACTGGTTAGTATCATCAGGATAGTGTACGTACTAACTAGTAACTAATCCTCCACAGATAGTATGTCTCAAATCAAACTCTGCTGCTACACACTAACAGGAAATGACGCGACAGCTTCTTCTTCTACTACTATTTAAGGATGATTTCAACCAGCTGTAGGAACACTAGCGCCACCTGCTGCAAAAGTCCTCAAGGCTTCAACTTTGACCCCGTTTCTGATGAGACTCGGGTCCTCATTTGAACTCCGACCCCTAATGGCGTTTCCTCCGCAGCAGTGTGACCGTCAGTGATCTACAAAAATATGTCGTTTGCTGAAGCAAATATTCAGTCAGTTTAGAGAACACATGCTTTTAAAAAAGATATAATTTAATTTATATAAAGGGTCACCTTGACCCAGAGACAACACAAGGGTTGAACAAGGATTTTAGTTTTCAGTCCAACCACCAGCTTAGAATCAATGATCACAAACTATAGGTCTTAGAATGTTCATTGTTGCAGTGCATTATGGGCCTTTTTTCTTCTACAAATGTGTCGCCACAGACACGTTTCCTAAATCAAGCATTTATCTTGAGACGCCGTCTGTAAAAATACACTTTTAAACACCATTTTTGGTGAACTTTTCTGCTCAATCCACCAGATCGACGACCTTTTCCTGCTCGACTCGCTTCTTCTTCCATGTTCTGAGCAAGAAAGTGTGGATTCATAAATGTGCACGAATGTCAGAACTTCACTCATCTGTCGCTTATTTCCCAGAAGAAGTCGGTCGAGTGGAGGAGCAGCAGTGAAGAGTATGAAGGACCATAAATGTATTAATAAATGTATTAATAAAAGTATAAATTAATTTATTAATAAATGTATAAATAAATGTATGAATGAATGTATTAATAAATGTATTAATAAATGTATGAATACGTAACAAAATGTATAAATGTATAAATAAATGTATTAATAAAAGTATAAATTAATTTATTAATAAATGTATAAATAAATGTATGAATGAATGTATTAATGAATGTATTAATAAATGTATTAATAAATGTATGAATACGTAACAAAATGTATAAATAAATGTATTAATAAAAGTATAAATTAATTTATTAATAAATGTATAAATAAATGTATGAATGAATGTATTAATAAATGTATTAATAAATGTATTAATAAATGTATTAATAAAAGTATAAATAAATGTATTAATAAATGTATTAATAAAAGTATAAATAAATGTATTAATAAATGTATTAATAAAAGTAATAATACGTAACAAAATGTATAAATGTATTAATAAATGTATTAATAAATGTATGAATACGTAACAAAATGTATAAATGTATTAATAAATGTATTAATAAATGTATGAATACATAACAAAATGTATAAATGTATTAATAAATGTATGAATACATAACAAAATGTATAAATGTATTAATAAATGTATTAATAAATGTATAAATAAATGTATTAATAAATGTATTAATAAATGTATTAATAAATGTATTAATATAAATGTATTAATAAATGTATTAATAAATGTATAAAAGTATAAATATAAATGTATTAATAAATGTATTAATAAAATAAAATAAAAGTATAATAAATAAATGTATTAATAAAATGTAATAAATGTATCAAAAATAAATAAATGTATGAATAAATGTATTAATAAAAGTATAAATAAATGTATTAATAAATGTATGAATACGTAACAAAATGTATAAATGTATTAATAAATGTATGAATACATAAAAAAGTAAAAATTAAAAATTAATAATTTATTAATAAATGTATAAATAAATGTATTAATAAATGTATTAATAAATGTATTAATAAATGTATGAATACGTAACAAAATGTATAAATGTATTAATAAATGTATTAATAAAAGTATAAATTAATTTATTAATAAATGTATAAATAAATGTATTAATAAATGTATTAATAAATGTATTAATAAATGTATGAATACGTAACAAAATGTATAAATATAAAATGTTAAAAATGTATAAATGTATTAATAAATGTATTAATAAAAGTATAAATAAATGTATTAATAAATGTATTAATAAAAGTAATAATACGTAACAAAAAGTATAAATGTATTAATAAATGTATGAATACGTAACAAAATGTATAAATGTATTAATAAATGTATTAATAAAAGTATAAATAAATGTATTAATAAATGTATTAATAAAAGTAATAATACGTAACAAAATGTATAAATGTATTAATAAATGTATGAATACGTAACAAAATGTATAAATGTATTAATAAATGTATTATACATAACAAAAAGTATAAATGTATTAATAAATGTATGAATAAAAGTATAAATAAATGTATTAATAAATGTATGAATACGTAACAAAATGTATAAATGTATTAATAAATGTATGAATAACTGTATTAATAAATATATTTATAAATGTATAAATAAATGTATCAATAAATGTATGAATAAATGTATGAATAAATGTATGAATAAATGTATGAATAACTGTATTAATAAATGTATTAATAAATGTATTAATAAAAGTATAAATAAATGTATTAATAAATGTATAAATACGTAACAAAGTGTATTAATGTAAAAATAAATGTTTGGATAAATATCAATATGTCAAAATGTCAAAATAAATACATGACTTCTGATTTAATCTTTCTGAAAGAATGGAGCTATTTTACGTATAAATACATATTTTATCATTCATACATTTTGACATTTATTTATACATTTTCTCTTCTATTTATTTATACATTTTATTTATACATTCATTTATACATTTTGTTACATATTTATACTTTTTTTTTTACGTATTTATACATTTATTTATACATTTATTTATACATTTATTAATACATTTATTTATACATTTATGCATTTATTTATACATTTATTTATACATTTATACATTTTGTTAGATATTTATACATTTATTTTTACGTATTTACACATTTATTTATACATTTATTAACACATTTATTTATACATTTATGCATTTATTTATAAATTTATTTATACATTTATACATTTTGTTACATATTTATACATTTATTTTTACGTATTTACACATTTATTTATACATTTATTTATACATTTATTTATACATTTATACATTTTGTTACATATTTATACATTTATTTTTACGTATTTACACATTTATTTATACATTTATTTATACATTTATTTATACATTTTCTCTTCTATTTATTTATACATATATGCATTTATTTATACATTTATTTATACATTTATACATTTTGTTACATATTTATACATTTATTTTTACGTATTTACACATTTATTTATACATTTATTTATACATTTTCTCTTCTATTTATTTATACATTTATGCATTTATTTATACATTTTTTATACATTTCTCTTCTATTTATTTTACATTTATGCATTTATTTATACATTTATTTATACATTTTCTCTTCTATTTATTTATACATATATGCATTTATTTATACATTTATTTATACATTTATACATTTTGTTACATATTTATACATTTATTTTTACGTATTTACACATTTATTTATACATTTATTTATACATTTTCTCTTCTATTTATTTATACATTTATGCATTTATTTATACATTTATTTATACATTTTCTCTTCTATTTATTTATACATTTATGCATTTATTTATACATTTATTTATACATTTTCTCTTCTATTTATTTATACATATATGCATTTATTTATACATTTTGTTACATATTTATACATTTTTTTTAACATATTTACACATTTATTTATACATTTATTTATACATTTATTTACTCTTGTGTGAAACATGTGCTAACGTTGATCCACAAGCGTCTCTGAATCACAGCCGTGCAGCGACTCACTGATGGACGGAAACATATTCACCGGAAAACATCGGATTTCTACGGGAAAAACAAACGCCAGGATTTGTTGCGTCTGATCCGAGCTCTTCCTGCTGCGGCTGTTAGTCGAGGTAATTTAGAGGCGCTTTGTTTCCGAGACACAAGCTGTCGAAGCACCAACGCACCAGGAGGACGTCGCTGGCGGAGCTTCGTGATCCACGGCCTGTTTCCATTTCAGATGATGGGGGACGAGGGCGGGGGGCACCTTCACAACCTGGATGGGGGCCACTAGAGCCGTAACCTAGCAACCGGGGGAGTCGCGGCGCGAGGATGTGCTGGGACTTCCCTTGAAAATAATGAAATAAATGTGTCCAAGAAATACCTTCTCGCTGACGTTGTTCGGGTTTAAAAATAAATTGTAAACCAAATAAAAACGCAGAGTAAGGAAGAAGGTAAGTCCAGGTGCATGATGGGTATTAAAATTGATGAAAAGGAGCAGAAACTATGAAACAATTCTTATTTAAATGTATTCATTTTGGGGATAAATTGAATTAAAATTGGACGATTCTATCAAATCTCATGAAGGGTTTTCTGACGCCTTGACCTTTGACCTCTTCCCTTTAAACCTTCTTTCAAAAGGTCAGTAGAATTATTTGAACTTTACTTTAACAAATATAAAGAACAAGCTTTCACTGAAACCCAATGTTAATATCAACATTTTTAAACATTTAAAAAAAGACTTTTGGTTCTTTTCTCTGTACGAGGAACTTCGCAGCGAATATAAAACAACTTTTTAAAATTTAAATATTTAAAAAATAACATCTGGTTATACTTTTAATCGTGTTCTCCAGTTCCATCTGGATACGGTGAGGTTTTGAAGGATCGGTCGTTTCTTAAATTAAATTAGATTTAATGAATTCAATCAATTTAATGTAAAAGACGTCATTTAAGACTCATCAGAGAAATTGTCAAAGTTGACTTTGTCGTCATTTTCACAAAAACAAAAAAAAGATTGTGTTTCTGTCGAGGAGCATCGAGACCACAGTGTTAAAACTAAATCACAACAGGAAAACCAAAAATCTCGTCACCGCGACGGTCAAAATGTAAAGTTAACAAACAGGAAGTAAACTTTTCTCATCCTTTTATCATTGTTTTCACTCGTTCATTTCCTCTGGACTCAAATCTCTTCCACATAAAGGGATCAAGCGACGTCATGTTGTTTCTTTTCGTGTTGTTGTTGATGTGTTACTCTTTAAGTAACTAGTTACTTCAGTAATGTGTTACTCTTTAAGTAACTAGTTACTTCAGTAATGTGTTACTCTTAAAGTAACTAGTTACTTCAGTAATGTGTTACTCTTAAAGTAACTAGTTACTTCAGTAATGTGTTACTCTTAAAGTAACTAGTTACTTCAGTAATGTGTTACTCTTTAAGTAACTAGTTACTTCAGTAATGTGTTACTCTTAAAGGAACTAGTTACTTCAGTAATGTGTTACTCTTTAAGTAACTAGTTACTTCAGTAATGTGTTACTCTTAAAGTAACTAGTTACTTCAGTAATGTGTTACTCTTAAAGTAACTAGTTACTTCAGTAATGTGTTACTCTTAAAGTAACTAGTTACTTCAGTAATGTGTTACTCTTTAAGTAACTAGTTACTTCAGTAATGTGTTACTCTTAAAGGAACTAGTTACTTCAGTAATGTGTTACTCTTTAAGTAACTAGTTACTTCAGTGATGTGTTACTCTTAAAGTAACTAGTTACTTCAGTGATGTGTTACTCTTAAAGTAACTAGTTACTTCAGTAATGTGTTACTCTTAAAGTAACTAGTTACTTCAGTAATGTGTTACTCTTAAAGTAACTAGTTACTTCAGTAATGTGTTACTCTTAAAGTAACTAGTTACTTCAGTAATGTGTTACTCTTAAAGTAACTAGTTACTTCAGTAATGTGTTACTCTTAAAGTAACTAGTTACTTCAGTAATGTGTTACTCTTAAAGTAACTAGTTACTTCAGTAATGTGTTACTCTTAAAGTAACTAGTTACTTCAGTGATGTGTTACTCTTTAAGTAACTAGTTACTTCATGTGTTATGTTAATTTGTAACTAGTTACTTCAGTAATGTGTTCTCTTAAAGTAACTAGTTACTTCAGTAATGTGTTACTCTTAAAGTAACTAGTTACTTCAGTAATGTGTTACTCTTAAAGTAACTAGTTACTTCAGTAATGTGTTACTCTTAAAGTAACTAGTTACTTCAGTAATGTGTTACTCTTAAAGTAACTAGTTACTTCAGTAATGTGTTACTCTTAAAGTAACTAGTTACTTCAGTAATGTGTTACTCTTAAAGTAACTAGTTACTTCAGTAATGTGTTACTCTTAAAGTAACTAGTTACTTCAGTAATGTGTTACTCTTAAAGTAACTAGTTACTTCAGTAATGTGTTACTCTCAAAGTAACTAGTTACTTCAGTGATGTGATACTCTCAAAGTAACTAGTTACTTCAGTAATGTGTTACTCTCAAAGTAACTAGTTACTTCAGTAATGTGCTACTCTCAAAGTAACTAATTACTTCAGTGATGTGTTACTCTCAAAGTAACTAGTTACTTCAGTAATGTGTTACTCTTAAAGTAACTAGTTACTTCAGTAATGTGTTACTCTTAAAGTAACTAGTTACTTCAGTAATGTGTTACTCTTAAAGTAACTAGTTACTTCAGTAATGTGTTACTCTCAAAGTAACTAGTTACTTCAGTGATGTGATACTCTCAAAGTAACTAGTTACTTCAGTAATGTGTTACTCTCAAAGTAACTAGTTACTTCAGTAATGTGTTACTCTCAAAGTAACTAATTACTTCAGTGATGTGTTACTCTCAAAGTAACTAGTTACTTCAGTAATGTGTTACTCTCAAAGTAACTAGTTACTTCAGTGATGTGTTACTCTCAAAGTAACTAGTTACTTCAGTAATGTGTTACTCTCAAAGTAACTAGTTACTTCAGTAATGTGTTACTCTTAAAGTAACTAGTTACTTCAGTGATGTGTTACTCTTAAAGTAACTAGTTACTTCAGTAATGTGTTACTCTTAAAGTAACTAGTTACTTCAGTAATGTGTTACTCTCAAAGTAACTAGTTACTTCAGTGATGTGTTACTCTCAAAGTAACTAGTTACTTCAGTGATGTGTTACTCTCAAAGTAACTAGTTACTTCAGTGATGTGTACTACCTCAAAGTAACTAGTTACTTCAGTAATGTGTTACTCTCAAAGTAACTAGTTACTTCAGTGATGTGTTACTCTCAAAGTAAGTTCAGACTGAAAAGTTCGTAAACTGACCTGCGACGAAATGTGTTTTACGATGTTGTAGTTTGAGGCAGTACTGATAACATACCTGTGGTATTTGAGACTTGTTCTGTGATATAAGTCGCGATATTTTAGTAGTTGGATATTGACATCGCAGAGTTTGTTACGACGTCTTTGACAAAACGACGTCAGGATTTCTTTCCTCTCGTCCACAGAAACCTTCACTTGAGATTTAACGGCGAGAAAACATCACGATCACGACAGGAAGTCGTTGAATCGTGTTCAGAGAAACATCAGCAGACGAGCGTGTCGGACGCTATAGAATCTACGCCTGATGATTGACAGGCGGCGTCGTTCGCTTCCGACGTGGAAGCGTTTGTTTGCCAGCGACAAACAAAACCTACTTCTCGTGCACGGACCAGAGGATGGTAGTTGTTTTAGGATGGTAGTTGTTTTAGGATGGTAGTTGTTTTAGGATGGTAGTCGTTTTAGGATGGTAGTTGTTTTAGGATGGTAGTTGTTTTAGGATGGTAGTTGTTTTAGGATGGTAGTTGTTTTAGGATGGTAGTCGTTTTAGGATGGTGGTTGTGTTTTAGGATGGTAGTTGTTTTAGGATGGTAGTTGTTTTAGGATGGTAGTTGTTTAAGGATGGTAGTTGTTTTAGGATGGTAGTTGTTTTAGGATGGTAGTTGTTTTAGGATGGTAGTTGTTTTAGGATGGTAGTTGTTTTAGGATGGTAGTTGTTTTAGGATGGTAGTTGTTTTAGGATGGTAGTTGTTTTAGGATGGTAGTTGTTTAAGGATGGTAGTCGTTTTAGGATGGTAGTTGTTTTAGGATGGTAGTTGTTTTAGGATGGTAGTCGTTTTAGGATGGTAGTTGTTTTAGGATGGTAGTTGTTTTAGGGATGGTAGTTGTTTTAGGATGGTAGTTGTTTTAGGATGGTAGTTGTTTTAGGATGGTAGTTGTTTTAGGATGGTAGTTGTTTTAGGATGGTAGTTGTTTTAGGATGGTAGTTGTTTTAGGATGGTAGTTGTTTTAGGATGGTAGTTGTTTTAGGATGGTAGTTGTTTTAGGATGGTAGTTGTTTTAGGATGGTAGTTGTTTAGGGTGGTAGTTGTTTTAGGATGGTAGTTGTTTTAGGATGGTAGTTGTTTTAGGATGGTAGTTGTTTTAGGATGGTAGTTGTTTTAGGATGGTAGTTGTTTTAGGATGGTAGTTGTTTTAGGATGGTAGTTGTTTTAGGATGGTAGTTGTTTTAGGATGGTAGTTGTTTTAGGATGGTAGTTGTTTTAGGATGGTAGTTGTTTTAGGATGGTAGTTGTTTTAGGATGGTAGTTGTTTTAGGATGGTAGTTGTTTTAGGATGGTAGTTGTTTTAGGATGGTAGTCGTTTTAGGATGGTAGTTGTTTTAGGATGGTAGTTGTTTTAGGATGGTAGTCGTTTTTAGGATGGTAGTTGTTTTAGGATGGTAGTTGTTTTAGGATGGTAGTTGTTTTAGGATGGTAGTTGTTTTAGGATGGTAGTCGTTTTAGGATGGTAGTTGTTTTAGGATGGTAGTTGTTTTAGGATGGTAGTCGTTTTAGGATGGTAGTTGTTTTAGGATGGTAGTTGTTTTAGGTGTAGTTGTTTTAGGATGGTAGTTGTTTTAGGATGGTAGTCGTTTAGGATGGTAGTTGTTTTAGGATGGTAGTTGTTTTAGGATGGTAGTTGTTTTAGGATGGTAGTTGTTTTAGGATGGTATTGTTTTAGGATGGTAGTTGTTTTAGGATGGTAGTTGTTTTAGGATGGTAGTCGTTTTTGGTAGATGGTGTTTAGGATGGTAGTTGTTTTAGGATGGTAGTTGTTTTAGGATGGTAGTTGTTTTAGGATGGTAGTTGTTTTAGGATGGTAGTTGTTTTAGGATGGTAGTTGTTTTAGGATGGTAGTTGTTTTAGGATGGTAGTTGTTTTAGGATGGTAGTTGTTTTAGGATGGTAGTTGTTTTAGGATGGTAGTTGTTTTAGGATGGTAGTTGTTTTAGGATGGTAGTTGTTTTAGGATGGTAGTTGTTTTAGGATGGTAGTTGTTTTAGGATGGTAGTTGTTTTAGGATGGTTGTTTTAGGATGGTAGTTGTTTTAGGATGGTAGTTGTTTTAGGATGGTAGTTGTTTTAGGATGGTAGTTGTTTTAGGATGGTAGTTGTTTTAGGATGGTAGTCGTTTTAGGATGGTAGTTGTTTTAGGATGGTAGTTGTTTTTAGTTGTTTTAGGATGGTAGTTGTTTTAGGATGGTAGTTGTTTTAGGATGGTAGTTGTTTTAGGATGGTAGTTTTTAGGATGGTAGTTGTTTTAGGATGGTAGTTGTTTTAGGATGGTAGTCGTTTTAGGATGGTAGTTGTTTTAGGATGGTAGTCGTTTTAGGATGGTAGTTGTTTTAGGATGGTAGTTGTTTTAGGATGGTAGTTGTTTTAGGATGGTAGTTGTTTTAGGATGGTAGTCGTTTTAGGATGGTAGTTGTTTTAGGATGGTAGTTGTTTTAGGGATGGTAGTTGTTTTAGGATGGTAGTTGTTTTAGGATGGTAGTCGTTTTAGGATGGTAGTTGTTTTAGGATGGTAGTTGTTTTAGGATGGTAGTTGTTTTAGGATGGTAGTTGTTTTAGGATGTGGTCGTTGGATGGTAGTTGTTTTAGGATGGTAGTTGTTTTAGGATGGTAGTCGTTTTAGGATGGTAGTTGTTTAAGGATGGTAGTTGTTTTAGGACGGTAGTTGTTTTAGGACGGTAGTTGTTTTAGGATGGTAGTTGTTTTAGGATGGTAGTCGTTTTAGGATGGTAGTTGTTTTAGGATGGTAGTTGTTTTAGGATGGTAGTTGTTTTAGGATGGTAGTCGTTTTAGGATGGTAGTTGTTTTAGGATGGTAGTTGTGTTTTAGGACGGTAGTTGTTTTAGGATGGTAGTTGTTTGTAGTCGTTTTAGGATGGTAGTTGTTTTAGGATGGTAGTTGTTTTAGGATGGTAGTTGTTTTAGGATGGTAGTCGTTTTAGGATGGTAGTTGTTTTAGGATGGTAGTTGTTTTAGGATGGTAGTTGTTTTAGGATGGTAGTTGTTTTAGGATGGTAGTTGTTTTAGGATGGTAGTTGTTTTAGGATGGTAGTTGTTTTAGGATGGTAGTTGTTTTAGGATGGTAGTTGTTTTAGGATGGTAGTTGTTTTAGGATGGTAGTTGTTTTAGGATGGTAGTTGTTTTAGGATGGTAGTCGTTTTAGGATGGTAGTTGTTTTAGGATGGTAGTTGTTTTAGGATGGTAGTTGTTTAGTGGTAGTTGTTTTAGGATGGTAGTTGTTTTAGGATGGTAGTTGTTTTAGGATGGTAGTTGTTTTAGGATGGTAGTTGTTTTAGGATGGTAGTTGTTTTAGGATGGTAGTTGTTTTAGGATGGTAGTTGTTTTAGGATGGTAGTCGTTTTAGGATGGTAGTCGTTTTAGGATGGTAGTTGTTTTAGGATGGTAGTTGTTTTAGGATGGTAGTTGTTTTAGGATGGTAGTCGTTTTAGGATGGTAGTTGTTTTAGGATGGTAGTTGTTTTAGGATGGTAGTTGTTTTAGGATGGTAGTTGTTTTAGGATGGTAGTTGTTTTAGGATGGTAGTCGTTTTAGGATGGTAGTTGTTTTAGGATGGTAGTTGTTTCGTTTTAGGATGGTAGTTGTTTTAGGATGGTAGTTGTTTTAGGATGGTAGTTGTTTTAGGATGGTAGTTGTTTTAGGATGGTAGTCGTTTTAGGATGGTAGTTGTTTTTAGGATGGTAGTCGTTTTAGGATGGTAGTTGTTTTAGGATGGTAGTTGTTTTAGGATGGTAGTTGTTTTAGGATGGTAGTTGTTTTAGGATGGTAGTCGTTTTAGGATGGTAGTTGTTTTAGGATGGTAGTTGTTTTAGGATGGTAGTTGTTTTAGGATGGTAGTTGTTTTAGGATGGTAGTTGTTTTAGGATGGTAGTTGTTTTAGGATGGTAGTTGTTTTAGGATGGTAGTTGTTTTAGGATGGAGTTGTTTGCCTTTAGGATGGTAGTTTTAGGATGGTAGTCGTTTTAGGATGGTAGTTGTTTTAGGATGGTAGTTGTTTTAGGATGGTAGTTGTTTTAGGATGGTAGTTGTTTAAGGATGGTAGTTGTTTTAGGATGGTAGTCGTTTTAGGATGGTGGTCGTTTTAGGATGGTGGTCGTTTTAGGATGGTGGTCGTACTTCCTGTCGTTCACCTTGACTGACACGAGGCGTCGTTAAGACCCAGGAAATGACGACAAAAGAGAATTGTATTTGGATTTTATCGTATATTATTTGATTTAATATACATTTATATAAATATAAACCCTTAAAAACATGTTCATGTGATACAAATTCTCGAGATATTTTAAGAGGAAGTGAGATTTTCAATTTTATATTGTTAAAAAAAAAAGAAGAAATAAAACCCAGTTATGTTTAGAAGCAACTTCTTCATGATCCGTTCTATAGTTTTTTAACGTTTAAATATTGTATAAATGCAGTCAAAGGACTTTAGTTTAAGCTTCTCTTAGATGTGAACTTCATTGTGAGCAGAATAAAAGGTTTGAAAGTTTCAAACTTTTAAGACACTTTAGGAAAATCTCTTAACCATAAAGTAGATTCATTTTTAAAGTGGAAGTTCACCTGAAATGTCAAACTTCACTCATTTTCTACTTTCATGTCGACTAATGTTGATTATTATGTTGAGTAGTGTGTTCCTTTTAGAGTTATAGTCACAAATGTTTGTTCATTTTAATGTAGTGACTGGAGCTCAATCGTCTTCATCCAAAAAGACTTCAAAACATGTAAATACCTTCAAACTGCTCGACTGTAACGACATCTATTGAAGCTCCTCGTGATCAGAAAACACGAAAACAACTCTATGATCTAAGTTTGTCAGTAGAGTGAGTTTTACGCTGAAGACCTAGCATAGCGGCTAGCATAGCAGCTAGCATAGCGGCTAGCATAGCGGCTAGCATAGCAGCTAGCATTGCAGCTAGCATAGCAGCATCCACTAAAAAGAAACTTAAAATATTGATTTATTTAACTATTTTCTAAACCATTTTTCTCACAAGGAGCTTCAATCCAAGATGGACGTTAAAGTCGAGCAGTTTGAAGGTATTTGGATGTTTTTAAGTGTCTTTTTTGACGAAGATGAAGACGAAGACAACTGAGCGCCAGTCGCTACATTAAAATGAACAAACATTTTTGTCTATTACTCTAAAAAGAACACATTACTCGGACAATAATCCCAACTCTTAGTCGACATGAGGGTAGAACATGAGTGACGTTTGGAAAAACAACTAATTGTTACCAATGATCCCATAATCCTTTGCAAACTTCCTGTTTCATCACTTGTACGACTCGCTCTCACTGTGTAACCGTTTACCTCCATGAACACAAACAAGTCGTGGTTTGTCGTCACGTGAGACTCAAACAAACTCGTGTTTATTCATCACGAACCGCGAGGGTCCGGCGGCGGCGAAGGGGTTCACGGGGGGGTCGTAATTGCGGCCTTCGCTTTTTCGCCGCCGCACACGCTCAAAACATGCCATTAGACGAACAGCTTGATTGTGTGTAATCACGAGGTTTGTGGTTCCAACGTCCAACCGCGTTTTTTGTGTTGAGATGATTTTTCTCTCGCCGACCTCGTCTGGGGCCGGACAGGAAGCTCCGGCGCTGCTGGGAAATATGATGTCGTGGCACCGTAGGTGGCGAGAGATACACTAACGTGTGTGTGTGTGCGTGAAAGTGTTGTGCGTCAGTGTGAACGTTTGTGTACAGTGGGGGTGGCAGGTCTATAATCTGCTGCAAACTGCCGGCGGGCAGAGGCGAGGTGGGCGAGACAGTGATCCAGAGAGAGAGAGGGAAGGAAAGAAAGGAGCGAGAGAAAGAGAAGTGAAAGATTCTTAAGACTTCCATTGTCACGCCTCGCTCGTGGGCGCCATCGCTGGCGAAGGCCCGTCGGCGACGACGCCCACCGCGGCCCCGAAGGTGAAGGATGATGGGAGACGACGGCGCTCGTTTTTTCGGCCAATCGCGGCGTCCCGTCGAAAAAGTCTGCCGGAGCCAAGGTCCTGCGCTGCTGTTGCTCCGCAGGACGGGTGTGGGCGGAGGAGTCGAGGAGAGAGAGACGGAGTGAAAGGAGGTGAATGTGGAGAAATAAAAAACGAGGGTTTTTCGGTGAAACAATGGACGTCAAGGTTGGAATCAGAAGGTTTTTCACTTTTTTCTTCAGTTTTAACTTTATATTGGATTAAATACAATTTTACGTTAATAAACGTCCATTTAAAACTTTATTGACTCGACATTCTCACAGTTAGTGATGAATGAAGTCCCTCGATGAGCCTGGCAATGGCTGAGGACGAGAGGATACAGTGATGACTGAGGACGAGAGGAACAGTGTACTAGCGAGAGGATACAGTGATGACTGAGGACGAGAGGAGACGGTGACCACTGAGTACAAGAGGATACAGTGATGACTGAGGACGAGAGGTTACAGTGATGACTGAGGACGAGAGGATACAATGATGACTGAGGACGAGAGGAGACAGTGATGACTGAGGACGAGAGGATACAGTGATGACTGAGGACGAGAGGAGACGGTGACCACTGAGTACAAGAGGATACAGTGATGACTGAGGACGAGAGAATACAGTGATGACTGAGGACGAGAGGATACAGTGATGACTGAGGACGAGAGAATACAGTGATGACTGAGGACGAGAGAATACAGTGATGACTGAGGACGAGAGGATACAGTGATGACTGAGGACGAGAGGATACAGTGATGACTGAGGACGAGAGGATACAGTGATGACTGAGGACGAGAGAATACAGTGATGACTGAGGACGAGAGGATACAGTGATGACTGAGGACGAGAGGAGACGGTGACCACTGAGTACAAGAGGATACAGTGATGACTGAGGACGAGAGGTTACAGTGATGACTGAGGACGAGAGGATACAATGATGACTGAGTACAAGAGGATACAGTGATGACTGAGGACGAGAGGTTACAGTGATGACTGAGGACGAGAGGATACAGTGATGACTGAGGACGAGAGGAGACAGTGATGACTGAGGACGAGAGGATACAGTGATGACTGAGGACGAGAGGATGCAGTGACCACTGAGTACAAGAGGATACAGTGATGACTGAGGACGAGAGGATACAGTGATGACTGAGGACGAGAGGATGCAGTGATGACTGAGGACGAGAGGATACAGTGATGACTGAGGACGAGAGGATACAGTGATGACTGAGGACGAGAGGATACAGTGATGACTGAGGACGAGAGGATACAGTGATGACTGAGGACGAGAGGATACAGTGATGACTGAGGACGAGAGGATACAGTGATGACTGAGGACGAGAGGATACAGTGATGACTGAGGACGAGAGGATACAGTGACTGACTGAGGACGAGAGGATACAGTGATGACTGAGGACGAGAGGATACAGTGATGACTGAGGACGAGAGGATACAATGATGACTGAGGACGAGAGGATACAGTGATGACTGAGGACGAGAGGATACAGTGATGACTGAGGACGAGAGGAGACAGTGACCACTGAGTACAAGAGGATACAGTGATGACTGAGGACGAGAGGATACAGTGATGACTGAGGACGAGAGGATACAGTGATGACTGAGGACGAGAGGATACAGTGATGACTGAGGACGAGAGGATACAGTGATGACTGAGGACGAGAGGAGACAGTGACCACTGAGTACAAGAGGATACAGTGATGACTGAGGACGAGAGGATACAGTGATGACTGAGGACGAGAGGATACAGTGATGACTGAGGACGAGAGGATACAGTGATGACTGAGGACGAGAGGAGACGGTGACCACTGAGTACAAGAGGATACAGTGATGACTGAGGACGAGAGGATACAGTGATGACTGAGGACGAGAGGAGACGGTGACCACTGAGTACAAGAGGATACAGTGATGACTGAGGACGAGAGGTTACAGTGATGACTGAGGACGAGAGGAAACAATGATGACTGAGGACGAGAGGAAACAATGATGACTGAGGACGAGAGGATACAGTGATGACTGAGTACAAGAGGATACAGTGATGACTGAGGACGAGAGGTTACAGTGATGACTGAGGATGAGAGGATACAGTGACGACTGAGGACGAGAGGATACAGTGATGACTGAGTACAAGAGGATACAGTGATGACTGAGTACAAGAGGATACAGTGATGACTGAGGACGAGAGGTTACAGTGATGACTGAGGATGAGAGGATACAGTGATGACTGAGGACGAGAGGAAACAATGATGACTGAGGACGAGAGGATACAGTGATGACTGAGGACGAGAGGATACAGTGATGACTGAGGACGAGAGGAGACGGTGACCACTGAGTACAAGAGGATACAGTGATGACTGAGGACGAGAGGATACAGTGATGACTGAGGACGAGAGGAAACAGTGATGACTGAGGACGAGAGGATACAGTGATGACTGAGGACGAGAGGATACAGTGATGACTGAGGACGAGAGGATACAGTGATGACTGAGGACGAGAGGATACAGTGATGACTGAGGACGAGAGGAGACGGTGACCACTGAGTACAAGAGGATGGAGTTTTGACTGAGGACGAGAGGATACAGTGATGACTGAGGACGAGAGGATACAGTGATGACTGAGGACAAGAGGATACAGTGATGACTGAGGACGAGAGGATACAGTGATGACTGAGGACGAGGGAGCGGTGACCACTGAGTACAAGAGGATGGAGTTTTGACTGAGGACGAGAGGATACAGTGATGACTGAGGACGAAAGGATACAGTGATGACTGAGGACAAGAGGATGCAGTGATGCAAATTCTGCAACACCAGAGTCAAGTACTCAACAATATATCCTTACTACACATACTACACATATATCCTTGCTACTACACTATCACTATACAGTCGTTACGTACTCCGCAGCTCAAAAAAAAAGGAAATCCCTGGATGAGCCTGGCAATGACTGAGGTCGAGAGGATGCACCGAAGAGGAACAATGAAATCATGTGAGATTCCACCCATGACTGAGGACGAGGGGATACACTCCGACCCCAGCAGCTTTTAAAGCTGATGTTTGGACATATTTTGGTTTGAAAACAAATGAAAGCAGTTACGACTGAGGACGAGAGGATACAGATCCGAGCTTTTAAAGCTGATGTTTGGAATTGGTTTGAAAAATTATCAGTATGACGAGGAGGAGGCACGGCGACTCCAGCAGCTTTTAAAGCTGATTTTTGGACATATTTTGGCTTTAAGTTTCTAATCATTTAACCTAAAGTGGGACGACCACGAGATTGTAAATACAATTTGTTGTTTCTTAAAATGGTCACGGAAACTATGCAAGTTTTTCGTCAAATCCTTATATTGTATTAAATACAATTGTACGTTAATATACGTCTATTATCAACTTTATTGACTCCACACTCACAGTGAGTGAAGCTCCAGCTGATTGGACCACACGTTACAACATCAACCAATGGAACGCTTGCTTTATCATAAGCTCCGCCCACAGATTGGGTGTCAATCAAAACAGCTGATTAAGTGTTTGGAAGATTTAATCATCGTTGTGCAGCGAGAGCGGCACGATAGAGGGATGAAAGGGGAAAAAAAGGGGAGAAATGTGTAAAAATAATGGAAAAAAATAGCAACAAAAACAGAAACAAATTGCACTTAAATCAGGAGGAAATATTTGGATGAAAAAGAGCAAGAATAATCACTATTTTAGGGAAATGAAAAAGGCATAACGTTATAGAAAGAAATCATGGATGGATGGATGGATGGATGGATGGATGGATGGATGGATGGATGGATGGATGGATGGATGGATGGATGGATGGATGGATGGATGGATGGATGGATGGATGGATGGATGGATGGATGGATGGATGGATGGATGGATGGATGGATGGATGGATGGATGGATGGATGGATGGATGGATGGATGGATGGATGGATGGATGGACGGACGGACGGACGGACGGACGGATGGATGGATGTGATTGACATGTGATCATGTCTTGTGTCAAATGACAGTTGAATGTGTAACCATGAGTGTGTGTGAAACAGGAAGTCGGAGAAACACGGAACAGGAAGTGGTCGACGACTGCAGGGTCAAGACAACATGAGTCAAGGAGCTCCAGAATATCTTACACACACACACACACACACACACACACACACACACACACACACACACACACACACACACACACACACACACACACACAAACACACACACAAACACACACACACACACACACACACACACCCCCACACACGCTCACACACCCCCACACCCCCCCCCCCCCCCCCCCCCCACACACACACACACACCACCCACACACACACACACACACACACACACACACACACACACACACACACACACACACAAACACACACACACAAACACACACACACACACACACACACACACACCCCCACACGCTCACACACACACACACACACACACACACACACACACACACAACACACACACACACACACACACACACACACACACACACACACACACACGCTCACACACACACACACACACACACACACGCTCACACACGCTCACACACACCGCTCACACACACACACACACACGCTCACACACACCGCTCACACACACACACACAAAAGAAGTCATAGCATCACATCTCTCACACACACAACATAATAACACTATCATTACACTGTAACGACAAACACACACATCTTTGTACTGATGTTGTTACAATTAAATCAATAGACACATGAGCTGATAAATCCATCATCCAATAGAGTCACACATCACAACAACAAACACACACTGATGATACAATAGTCACACATCACAACAACACACACACTGATGATACAATAGAGTCACACATCACAACAACACACACACACTGATGATACAATAGAGTCACACATCACAACAACAAACACACACTGATGATACAATAGAGTCACACATCACAACAACAAACATACACTGATGATACAATAGAGTCACACATTACAACAACACACACACACTGATGATACAATAGAGTCACACATCACAACAACAAACACACACACTGATGATACAATAGAGTCACACATTACAACAACAAACACACACTGATGATACAATAGAGTCACACATCACAACAACAAACACACACTGATGATACAATAGAGTCACACATCACAACAACAAACACACACTGATGATACAATAGAGTCACACATCACAACAACACACACACACTGATGATACAATAGAGTCACACATCACAACAACAAACACACACTGATGATACAATAGAGTCACACATAACAACAACACACACACACTGATGATACAATAGAGTCACACATCACAACAACACACACACACTGATGATACAATAGAGTCACACATCATAACACACACATTAGTTTAACTACAACATTGAATTGTTAAAGGTTTTCTTCTAAAAACATAAAGTTCTTCCACAACAACATTAAAAACAAAATGAACAAAAGAAAAAAATCTTCTCTTCAGAAGAAAAAAAAAACACAAAACTTTGTTCTGTTGAAACTTTCTTTGATGGAAGAGTTGTGTCCTCGTGCACTGATGTGTGTTAGAAGTTGTGTCCTCGTGCACTGATGTGTGTTAGAAGTCGTGTCCTCGTGCACTGATGTGTGTTAGAAGTTGTGTCCTCGTGCACTGATGTGTGTTAGAAGTCGTGTCCTCGTGCACTGATGTGTGTTGAGAGTTGGCCTCCTCTGGGGGGGGGGGGGGGTGGGGGCGGGGGTGCACTGATGTGTGTTAGAAGTCGTGTCCTCGTGCACTGATGTGTGTTAGAAGTTGTGTCCTCGTGCACTGATGTGTGTTAGAAGTTGTGTCCTCGTGCACTGATGTGTGTTAGAAGTTGTGTCCTCGTGCACTGATGTGTGTTGTTGTGTCCTCGTGCACTGATGTGTGTTAGAAGTCGTGTCCTCGTGCACTGATGTGTGTTAGGTTTTGTCTCTGTGCACTGATGTGTTAGAAGTTGTGTCCTCGTGCACTGATGTGTGTTAGAAGTCGTGTCCTCGTGCACTGATGTGTGTTAGAAGTTGTGTCCTCGTGCACTGATGTGTGTTAGAAGTTGTGTCTTCGTGCACTGATGTGTGTTAGAAGTTGTGTCCTCGTGCACTGATGTGTGTTAGAAGTCGTGTCCTCGTGCACTGATGTGTGTTAGAAGTCGTGTCCTCGTGCACTGATGTGTGTTAGAAGTTGTGTCCTCGTGCACTGATGTGTGTTAGAAG
>JACEEU010000794.1:0-62500 GCA_016630915.1 Callionymus lyra
TACACTATCACAACACCAGAGTCAAGTACTGGACAATACTACACATATATACTTGTTACTACACTATCACAACACCAGAGTCAAGTACTGGACAATACTACACATATATACTTGTTACTACACTATCACAACACCAGAGTCAAGTACTGGACAATACTACACATATATACTTGTTACTACACTATCACAACACCAGAGTCAAGTACTGGACAATACTACACATATATACTTGTTACTACACTATCACAACACCAGAGTCAAGTACTGGACAATACTACACATATATACTTGTTACTACACTATCACAACACCAGAGTCAAGTACTGGACAATACTACACATATATACTTGTTACTACACTATCACAACACCAGAGTCAAGTACTGGACAATACTACACATATATACTTGTTACTACACTATCACAACACCAGAGTCAAGTACTGGACAATACTACACATATATACTTGTTACTACACTATCACAACACCAGAGTCAAGTACTGGACAATACTACACATATATACTTGTTACTACACTATCACAACACCAGAGTCAAGTACTGGACAATACTACACATATATACTTGTTACTACACTATCACAACACCAGAGTCAAGTACTGGACAATACCCAACCACAATACTACACATATATACTTGTTACTACACTATCGCAACACCAGAGTCTAGTACTGGACAATACTACACATATATACTTGTTACTACACTATCACAACACCAGAGTCAAGTACTGGACAATACTACACATATATACTTGTTACTACACTATCACAACACCAGAGTCAAGTACTGGACAATACTACACATATATACTTGTTACTACACTATCACAACACCAGAGTCTAGTACTGGACAATACTACACATATATACTTGTTACTACACTATCACAACACCAGAGTCAAGTACTGGACAATACTACACATATATACTTGTTACTACACTATCACAACAGAGGGTCAAGTACTGGACAATACTACATATATATACTTGTTAATACACTATCACAACACCAGAGTCAAGTACTGGACAATACTACACATATATACTTGTTACTACACTATCACAACACCAGAGTCAAGTACTGGACAATACTACACATATATACTTGTTACTACACTATCACAACACCAGAGTCAAGTACTGGACAATACTACACATATATACTTGTTACTACACTATCACAACACCAGAGTCAAGTACTGGACAATACTACACATATATACTTGTTACTACACTATCACAACACCAGAGTCAAGTACTGGACAATACTACACATATATACTTGTTACTACACTATCACAACACCAGAGTCAGGTACTGGACAATACTACACATATATACTTGTTACTACACTATCACAACACCAGAATCAAGTACTGGACAATACTACACATATATACTTGTTACTACACTATCACAACACCAGAGTCAAGTACTGGACAATACTACACATATATACTTGTTACTACACTATCACAACACCAGAGTCAAGTACTGGACAATACTACACATATATACTTGTTACTACACTATCACAACACCAGAGTCAAGTACTGGACAATACTACACATATATACTTGTTACTACACTATCACAACACCAGAGTCAAGTACTGGACAATACTACACATTTATACTTGTTACTACACTATCACAACACCAGAGTCAAGTACTGGACAATACTACACATATATCTTTGTTACTACACTATTACAACACCAGAGTCAAGTACTGGACAATACTACACATATATACTTGTTACTACACTATCACAACACCAGAGTCAAGTACTGGACAATACTACACATATATATACTTGTTACTACACTATCACAACACCAGAGTCAAGTACCGGACAATACTACACATATATACTTGTTACTACACTATCACAACACCAGAGTCAAGTACTGGACAATACTACACATATATGCTTGTTACTACACTATCACAACACCAGAGTCAAGTACTGGACAATACTACACATATATACTTGTTACTACACTATCATAACACCAGAGTCAAGTACTGGACAATACTACACATATATACTTGTTACTACACTATCACAACACTAGAGTCAAGTACTGGACAATACTACACATACTGTATATACTTGTTACTACACTATCACAACACCAGAGACAAGTACTCCACAATACTACACATATATACTTGTTACTACACTATCACTATATATACATTGTATCATTGTATTGTGATACATATCAACACAATCTTGACAAACACACTAATTAAAACTTTTTACACAGAAAATGTGATATTTAAATCGCAATAATCAAATGAATTAATGTTTACTATAATACTAGTGTGTATAGTTTACTAGACAACAGTCCGTCATGTGATCTTCAACGACGATCAAAAATCATCTAATGCTTCAAAACCATCATAGATGTAACTCACACTCCTCCACCACGATCAGACTGAAGATGGCGCTGTGGTTCTTGAACTTCTCTTTGGGGTTCCTCCCAAAACACGTGTACTGGCCTCCATCTTGAACGTGATGTTCCACAGCAGGATGGAGACGTTCTTGTTCTGGTTCTTCCCGATGAATTCCACTCGGTCGCGGAAAACCTTCACGTTCGGCACCGACTCCTCTGACGGGATCGTGGCCTCACACACCTGAGAGCAGAGACTCACCGTCACGATGACCTTCAAGTTGACCTTCATGATGACCTACAAGTTGACCTTCATGATGACGTCACAATGACTGAACAATGACCTTCAAGATGACCTTCATGATGACCGAACAATGACCTTCAAGATGACCTTCATGATGACCTTCATGATGACATCACAATGACTGAACAATGACCTTTATGATGACGTCAAAATGACCGAACGATGACCTTTATGATGACCATCAACATTACCATCTTGGGTCGTCACGATCATCATCATGATGACCATCAACATGACCTTCATAATGACCATCAACATGACCTTCATAATAAACATCAACATGACCTTCACGATGACCTTCATGATGACCATCAACATTACCATCTTGGGTCGATACCTCAGATGACCATCATGATGACCATCATGATGACCATCAACATGACCTTCATAATGACCATCAACATGACCTTCACGATGACCATCATGATGACCATCAACATGACCATCATGATGACCATCAACATGACCTTCACGATGACCTTCACGATGACCATCATGATGACCATCAACATGACCATCATGATGACCATCAACATGACCTTCACGATGACCATCATGATGGCCATCATGATGACCATCAACATGACCATCAACATGACCATCATGATGACCTTCAACATGACCTTCACGATGACCATCAACATGACCTTCATGATGACCATCAACATGACCATCACGATGACCATCATGATGACCATCAACATGACCATCAACATGACCATCATGATGACCTTCAACATGACCTTCACGATGACCATCAACATGACCTTCATGATGACCATCAACATGACCTTCAACATGACCTTCACGATGACCATCAACATGACCTTCAACATGACCATCATGATGACCATCAACATGACCATCAACATGACCTTCAACATGACATTCAACATGACCTTCATGATGACCATCAACATGACCTTCATGATGACCATCAACATGACCTTCAACATGACCTTCACGATGACCATCAACATGACCTTCATGGTGAGCGATGACAAACCTTGACCATGGTGCCGTCCTGGTTGAACTGCCAGTTGAAGTAGAGGTTGTCTATGCCGATGCAGCTGGCGTAGGTGCAGGGCAGCATGACGGTGCTGCCGTTCACGGCCTCCAGGACCGGGATCTTACCGACCAGCATCTCCAGCCCTTGAGCAGACCAGAGACCTGCACAGATCAACACCTCAGGGTCAGACCATGTTGTTGTTCCTTCAAATCACACCAGCATCAGGATTATTTCATTATTAAACAACAAGTCTAACCCTTGTGTTGTCACCGGGTCAAAGGTCAACGACCTCCCTGGCCTCCATAAATACATCTGCAGTGGTGGAGGTCGTTGACCTTTGACCCGGAGACGACACAAACAAGAGTGTTTCTATATTTCTATTTATAAATAATGGTTGTGTTTATTTTATTTTTCTCTCTTGACGAACCAAACATGTTAATTAAATAATAATTGAAGATAATTAAGATTTATTTATAACCAGTAGTTTGTTATCATACATTTTTTATATTGATTAGAAATATTCAAGTTACTAAATGTATTAATTATCAAATAAAAATACGTTCATTAAGAATCAAATATGAACTTTTTAAAAATTCAATTATTAAAAAACTAAATGAAACATTTGTATACAAACAAAGTATAATTAAATGATTTAAAACACGATATAAAACGTTTATTAAACATTTATTCTTCTGATTTAATCACAATCTGACCTTGAATCCTTCAAACCTCCTGCTGACGAATCATCTCAGTTATAAATGGCTCCCTCTAGTGTGCGCGCGCATCAGCGCAGGCTGACGTCAGCAGAAACGCAGCAGAAACTCAGACCAAACACAACTTTATTGAAACGACACGTGAACAGTGTGAAGGTCAAGGTCGCGAGGACGAGAGAAGCCGGAGGTCAAACGTGAGAAGGTTATTGATCGTCTCCCCCCCTGCAGCTGCTCCACTGCAGCAGTGAGTTTGCAGAAAGTACCTCGGCGGCCATCTTTGTTGTGTCGTCACTCCACTCCTGCAACACAACAAACATGGCCACCCTGTTGCGCCGCGAGCACCTGGAGACCACGTTTATGATGCAACACAGACTTGCACCAGCAACTCTCATCTGTTTGAAGCTACATTTGTTAGCATGTTGTTATGTCCCTGCTAATGCTAACGCCAGCTATGCTAGCTAGCGTAACGACCAGATGCTAACTCTGAGTCAAAGAAACCATGTTTTCAGTTTTTAAAAACATTTGTTTGAACAGTTTATTCCTTATTCTATTACTGGACTGCTAAGCTAAGCTAACAGCTAGCTAGCTTCAGTTGTATGCTAACAAAAAGATGAATAAAACATGTGAGATTAAAATGACAAGACAATTCAAGCTAAATATCAAATATTGGAGGTGAGTCAGGGTAAGAAACTAGTTCTTTCACGTATAAATATATACATATATTTGTTGAGTGAAAGTACCTCGAGTGTGTTTCAATGTAACTATTAATTCTACTAAGTTTATATCCTGTACACATGTTACAAAGACACTGTTTCTTTCTGTGTCATCATAGAGCAGAAGTCGTCAAGTTTATTATGTTGATTAGATGTTTGCCGTAGTTATTTTAACCACAGTAACAAAAATACATGTAAACTAGTTAAAGTAGATACAAAGTAAAAGCAGGCTAAGCTAAGCTAAGCTAAGCTAAGCGGCCAGCAGTGCTAGCTGCATGAGAGTCAATGAAATAACAAACATTATGTTTTATTAATAATCATGTAATGTGTGATAAATGGAATTAATTAGTTTATGTTGAATAAACAATAATAATAAATTATTATAATACATTTTTATAATAAATGATAATAATAAAAAATAATAATAAATAATTATAATAAATAATAAATAATAATAATAAATTATTATAATAAATAATTATAATAAATGAATGATATTAAAGATAAATATCAACTATTTCTGCAGGTTTTCTTACTTTTAAGAGACACATCAGCAGACGCACAATATTAGACAACAACACACAGCATCACATAACCAAAGAGCAACGTCACAACACCACAAAACAATACACAACATTAGACAGCGTCACACAACAATACACAACATGACACAACATTTACAACAATACACAACATGACACAACCTAATGAACAACTTGAAACAACCTTACACAACATGACACAACAATACACAACTTGAAACAACCTCATACAACATGACACAACAATACACAACACCACAAAACAATACACAACATTAGACAGCGTCACACAACAATACACAACATGACACAACATTTACAACAATACAACCAAACATAACACAACCAAACCAAACACAACCTAACACAACACTTACCTAACACAACTTAACCTAACACAACCCAACCCAACACAACACAACACAACACAACACAACACAACACAACACAACACAACACAACACAACACAACCTAACACAACACAACACAACACAACACAACACAACACAACACAACACAACAGAAACATGACACAACCTAACACAACATGCACAACAGAACACAACTATCCACAATGTTAAACAACCTAACACAACCTAACGTAACACAACACAACCTAACACAACCTAACGTAACACAACACAACCTAACGTAACACAACACAACCTAACACAACACAACCTAACACAACCCAACACAACAGCACTGGTGAGTGGACCATAGTTACCGAGCAGGAGGACCAGGACGACGACTCGTGGCCTCAGAAGGACCTCGACCTCCATCTTCTTCCTTCAGGTCACAGGAGCTGAAGCTGAAGCACGTCGACGTTCAAACTCACCTCCTTCTCCTGCTGCAGTCAGTGAGGAGCATGTTCCTGTGAACACTCTCGTCCTTCAGGAGAACTTTTCTCGTGGCTGCTGGCGAAGAGCCACCTCCTCACCCTCCTCACTCTCCTCACACCTCCTCCTCCTCCTCCTCCTCACCCTCGCCTCCCTCGCCTCCCCCGCCTGAGCCTCTTTGCAGACTCACCACTTTTGTTGGAGGACGAGAGAAAGTTCTGCAGTGCAGGTTGTGGAGGAGGTGCTGTGGTGGAGGAGGTGCTGTGGTGGAGGAGGTGCTGGTGTGGAGGAGGTGCTGTGGTGGAGGAGGTGCTGTGGTGGAGGAGGTGCTGTGGTGGAGGAGGTGCTGTGGTGGAGGAGGTGCTGTGGATGGAGGAGGTGCTGTGGGGAGGTGTGGGAGGAGGTGCTGTGGTAGGAGGAGGTGCTGTGGTGGAGGAGGTGCTGTGGTGGAGGAGGTGCTGTGGTGGAGGAGGTGCTGTGGTGGGAGAGGTGCTGTGGAGGAGGAGGTGCTGTGGTGGAGGGAGGTGCTGTGGTGTGGAGGAGGTGCTGTGTGGAGGAGGTCGGAGGTGCTGTGGAGGAGGTGCTGTGTGTGGAGGAGGTGCTGTGGTGGAGGAGGTGCTGTGGTGGAGGAGGTGCTGTGGTGGAGGAGGTGCTGGTGTGGAGGAGGTGCTGTGGTGGAGGAGGTGCTGCTGTGGTGGAGGAGTGTGGTGGAGGAGGTGCTGTTGTGGAGGAGGTGCTGTGGTGGAGGAGGTGCTGTGGTGGAGGAGGTGCTGTGGTGGAGGAGGTGCTGTGGTGGAGGAGGTGCTGTGGTGGAGGAGGTGCTGTGGTGGAGGAGGTGCTGTGGTGGAGGAGGTGCTGTGGTGGAGGAGGTGGTGTTGTGGAGGTGTGTTGTGGAGGAGGTGCTGTGGTGGAGGAGGTGCTGTGGTGTGGATGGAGGAGGTGCTTGGTGGTGGAGGAGGTGCTGTGGTGGAGGAGGTGCTGCTGTGGTGGAGGAGGTGCTGTGGTGGAGGAGGTGCTTGGTGGGGGAGGTGCTGTTGTGGAGGAGGTGCTGTGGTGGAGGAGGTGCTGTGGTGGAGGAGGTGCTGTGGTGAGGAGGTGCTGTGGTGGAGGAGGTGCTGTGGTGGAGGAGGTGCTGTGATGGAGGAGGTGCTGTGGTGGAGGAGGTGCTGTGATGGAGGAGGTGCTGTGGTGGAGGAGGTGCTGTGATGGAGGTGGGGTGCTGTGGTGGAGGAGGTGCTTGGTGGGGAGGAGGTGCTGTGGTGGAGGAGGTGCGTTTGTGGAGGAGGTGCTGTGGTGGAGGAGGTGCTGTGGTGGAGGAGGTGCTGTGATGGAGGAGGTGCTGTGGTGCAGGAGGTGCTTTGGAGGAGGAGGTGCTGTGGTGCAGGAGGTGCTGTGGTGGAGGAGGTGCTGTGATGGAGGAGGTGCTGGTGTGGAGGAGGTGCTGTGGTGGAGGAGGTGCTGTGATGGAGGAGGTGCTGTGATGGAGGAGGTGCTGTGGTGGAGGAGGTGCTGTGGTGGAGGAGGTGCTGTGGTGGAGGAGGTGCTGTGGTGGAGGAGGTGCTGTGGTGGAGGAGGTGCTGTGGTGGAGGAGGTGCTGTGGAGGAGGTGCTGGTGTGGAGGAGGTGCTGGTGTGGAGGAGGTGCTGTGGTGGAGGAGGTGCTGTGGTGGAGGAGGTGCTGTGGTGGAGGAGGCGCTGTGGTGGAGGAGGTGCTTGGTGGAGGAGGTGCTGTGGAGGAGGTGCTGTGGTGGAGGAGGTGCTGTGGTGGAGGAGGTGCTGTGGTGCAGGAGGTGCTGTGGTGGAGGAGGTGCTGTGGTGGAGGAGGTGCTGTGGAGGAGGTGCTGGTGCGGAGGAGGTGCTGGTGTGGAGGAGGTGCTGTGGTGGAGGAGGTGCTGTGGTGGAGGAGGTGCTGTGGTGGAGGAGGTGCTGTGGTGGAGGAGGTACTGGTGTGGAGGAGGTGCTGGTGTGGGAGGAGGTGCTGTGCCGAGGAGGTGCTGTGGTGGAGGAGGTGCTGTGGTGGAGGAGGTGCTGTGGAGGAGATGCTGGTGCGGAGGAGGTGCTGTGGTGGAGGAGGTGCTGTGGTGCAGGAGGTGCTGTGGTGGAGGAGGTGCTGTGGTGGAGGAGGTGCTGTGGTGGAGGAGGTGCTGTGGTGGAGGAGGTGCTGTGGAGGAGGTGCTGGTGTGGAGGAGGTGCTGTGGTGCAGGAGGTGCTGTGGTGGAGGAGGTGCTGTGGTGGAGGAGGTGCTGTGGTGGAGGAGGTGCTGGTGTGGAGGAGGTGCTGGTGTGGAGGAGGTGCTGTGGTGGAGGAGGTGCTGGTGTGCAGGAGGTGCTGTGGTGCAGGAGGTGCTGTGATGCAGCAGCAACGATGCTTCATAAATCCTGGCACCTGATACGTGGAGAAGGTCACATGACTAACATTCACTGCATCAAGGTTTCACCAGATGTTGATTCTTAACATTATTTACTTTATACTATATAACTATATATAGTTACTTAACAGTAACATTTACTTTATACTATATAACTATATATAGTTACTTAACAGTAACATTTACTTTATACTATATAAGTAAGTAAGTAAGTAATATTTATTTATATTGAGACCAGGTCAACTATATATAGTTACTTAACAGTAACATTTACTTTATACTATATAACTATATATAGTTACTTAACAATAACATTTACTTTATACTATAGAACTATATATAGTTACTTAACAGTAACAGTTACTTTATACTATATAACTATATATAGTTACTTAACAGTAACAGTTACTTTATACTATATAACTATATATAGTTACTTAACAGTAACATTAACTTTATACTATAGAACTATATATAGTTACTTAACAGTAACATTTACTTTATACTATATAACTATATATAGTTACTTAACAGTAACATTTACTTTATACTATATAACTATGTATAGTTACTTAACAGTAACAGTTATTTTATACTATATAACTATATATAGTTACTTAACAGTAACAGTTATTTTATACTATATAACTATATATAGTTACTTAACAGTAACATTTACTTTATATTATATAACTATATATAGTTACTTAACAGTAACAGTTACTTTATACTGTATAACTATATATAGTTACTTAACAGTAACATTTACTTTATATTATATAACTATATATAGTTACTTAACAGTAACAGTTACTTTATACTGTATAACTATATATAGTTACTTAACAGTAACATTAACTTTATACTGTATAACTATATATAGTTACTTAACAGTAACATTTACTTTATACTATATAACTATATATAGTTACTTAACAGTAACAGTTACTTTATACTATATAACTATATATAGTTACTTAACAGTAACATTTACTTTATACTATAGAACTATATATAGTTACTTAACAGTAACAGTTACTTTATACTATATAACTATATATAGTTACTTAACAGTAACATTTACTTTATACTATAGAACTATATATAGTTACTTAACAGTAACATTTACTTTATACTATAGAACTATATATAGTTACTTAACAGTAACATTTACTTTATACTAAAGAACTATATATAGTTACTTAACAGTAACATTTACTTTATACTATAGAACTATATAGGAGAGGAGGAGAGGAGAGGAGGAGAGGAGAAATAGAGGAGAGAAAGAGGAGGAGGAGAGGAGGAATAGAGGAGAGAAAGAGGAGGAGGAGAGGAGGAGGAGAGGGGAGGAGGAGAGGAGAGGAGAGGGAGAGGAGAGGAGAGGAGAGGAGAGGAGAGGAGAGGAGGAGGAGAGGAGAGGAGGAGGAGAGGAGGAGAGGAGGAATAGAGGAGAGAATGAGGAGGAGGAGAGGAGGAATAGAGGAGAGAAGAGGAGAGGAGGAGGAGGAGGAGGAGGGAGAGGAGGAGGAGAGGAGGAGGAGAGGAGGAGGGGAGGAGGAGGAGGAGGGAGGAGGGAGGAGGAGGAGGAGGAGGAGGAGGAGAGGAGGAGGAGGAGGGAGAGGAGGGAGAGGAGGAGAGGAGGAGAGGAGGAGAGGAGGAGAGGAGGAGGGAGAGGAGGAGAGGAGGAGAGGAGGAGGAGGAGGAGAGGAGGAGAGGGAGGAGAGGAGGGAGGAGGAGGAGAGGAGAGGAGGAGGAGGAGGAGGAGGAGAGGAGGAGAGGAGGGGAGGAGGGGAGGAGGGGAGGAGTCAACAGTGTCTTCTCTCTCTCCGTCACTGAGAGTCACTGCAGCAAAGCTGGGAAATGGTCCAGAAGTGAGAGAAGAAGAAAAAAGTGATGCAGGAAGAAAATAAGTTCATTGTGACGTCATGATGATCATATGAACTCATCCATCCATCCATCAATCATCCATCAATCATCCATCAATCTCCCATCCATCATCCATCAATCATCCATCCATCTATCATCCATCATCCATCAATCATCCAATCATCCATCCATCATCCATCCATCATCCATCCATCATCCATCCATCAATCATCCATCCATCTATCATCCATCATCCATCAATCATCCAATCATCCATCAATCATCCATCCATCATCCATCCATCAATCATCCATCCATCATCCATCAATCATCTCCATCATCATCCATCCATCATCCATCCATAATCTCCATCCATCTCTACTCATCATCCATCATCCATCCATCAATCATCCATCCATCATCCATAATCATCAATCATCCATCAATCATCATCCATCATCCATCCCATCATCCATCCATCATCCATCCATCAATCATCCATCCATCATCCATCAATCATCCAATCAATCATCAATCATCCATCCATCATCCATCCATCAATCATCCATCCATCATCCATCAATCATCCAATCATCCATCAATCATCCATCCATCATCCATCCATCAATCATCCATCCATCATCCATCAATCAATCAATCATCCATCATCCATCCATCAATCATCCTTCAATCATCCATCAATCATCCAATCATCCATCCATCCATCCATCAATCATCCATCAATCATCCAATCATCCATCCATCATCCATCAATCATCCATCCATCATCCATCAATCATCCATCCATCATCCATCCATCAATCATCCTTCAATTATCCATCAATCATCCTTCAATCATCCATCAATCATCCATTAATCATCCATCATTCATCCATCAATGATCCTTCAATTATCCATCAATCATCCTTCAATCATCCATCAATCATCCATTAATCATCCATCAATCATCCACCAATCATCCATCAATCATCCATCAATCATCCATTAATCATCCATCAATCATCCATCAATCATCCATTAATCATCCATCAATCATCCATTAATCATCCATCAATCATCCACCAATCATCCATCAATCATCCTTCAATCATCCATCAATCATCCATCAATCATCCATCAATCATCCATTAATCATCCATCAATCATCCATCAATCATCCATTAATCATCCATCAATCATCCATTAATCATCCATCAATCATCCATCAATCATCCATCAATCATCCTTCAATCATCCATCAATCATCCATCAATCATCCATCAATCATCCATCAATCATCCATCAATCATCCATTAATCATCCATCAATCATCCATCAATCATCCATCAATCATCCATCAATCATCCATCAATCATCCATCAATCATCCATCAATCATCCATCAATCATCCATCAATCATGTGCACAGGAAGTTCAAGAATTCAAGATTGAAACAAATATTTTGAACTCGTTTCTCTCTCAAGACAAACTTCCTGTTTCATTTCCTGCAGGACATGTTGGACGTGAATCCACTTAAGTCCGGATCTCTCTTGTTTACTGTTTTACCCAGAGTTCCTTGTGTTCTCCTGACCTCGCTGACCTCACGTACACCTCCTTCTGGACATTTAGTTTCCTGTGAAGGAGTTTGAAGAAAACCTTCAATTGTACTCACTTCAAGCTAACATGCTTACATGCTAACACGCTAACATGCTAACATGCTAACACGATCCTGAGATCGACTTTTACTGAGCAGACATGATTCTTCCTCACATTTGGAGTTGCTGATCCTCATCGCTTTAGACTTACACGCCAACTTTCCAGGAAGGAGAGTTTGTAGTCTGTACCTGATCACATGACACACATACATGATCACATGACACACATACCATGATCACATGACACACATACATGATCACATGACACACATACATGATCACATGACATACATACATGATCACATGACACACATACATGATCACATGACACACATACATGATCACATGACACACATACATGATCACATGACACACATACCTGATCACATGACACACATACATGATCACATGACACACATACATGATCACATGACACACATACATGATCACATGACACACATACATGATCACATGACACACATACATGATCACATGACACACATACATGATCACATGACACACATACATGATCACATGACACACTTACATGATCACATGACACACATACATGATCACATGACACACAAACACTGTCACATGACACACATACATGATCACATGACACACATACATGATCACATGACACACATACCTGATCACATGACACACATACCTGATCACATGACACACATACATGATCACATGACACACATACATGATCACATGACACACATACATGATCACATGACACACATACATGATCACATGACACACATACATGATCACATGACACACATACATGATCACATGACATACATACATGATCACATGACACACATACCTGATCACATGACACACATACCTGATCACATGACACACATACCTGATCACATGATCACATGACACATACATGATCACATGACACACATACATGATCACATGACACACATACATGATCACATGACACACATACATGATCACATGACACACATACATGATCACATGACACACATACATGATCACATGACACACATACATGATCACATGACACATATACATGATCACATGACACACATACATGATCACATGACACAAATAAATGATCACATGACACAAATAAATGATCACATGACACACATACATGATCACATGACACACATACATGATCACATGACACACATACATGATCACATGACACAAATAAATGATCACATGACACAAATAAATGATCACATGACACACACATGATACTCTGAGTGTCTGACAGAAGTTCTACTCTGAGGTTGTTTATGTGACCAGAATGTTTCAAGGTTGTGTGAACCAGTTGTTTACACTTTGATAAACACGAGCAGAGTTTGTTTTCTCGTCTGCACGAGGCTTCATTCCTGAGGTCACATGACTGGAGTCGTCAGGTTCAGACTCGTCTGCAGATGCAAACATGTCGCCTCCAGAGGATCTCGATTCCAGAGGATTTGGACTCCAGAGGATCTGGACTCCAGAGGATCTCGACACCAGAAGATCTCGACTCCAGAAGATCTGGACTCCAGAGGATCTCGACTCCAGAAGATCTGGACTCCAGAGGATCTGGACTCCAGAGGATCTGGACTCCAGAGGATCTCGACACCAGAAGATCTGGACTCCAGAAGATCTGGACTCCAGAAGATCTGGACTCCAGAAGATCTGGACTCCAGAAGATCTCGACTCCAGAGGATCTCGACTCCAGAAGATCTGGACTCCAGAAGATCTGGACTCCTCACCAACGTCCACTGATTGACGAGCTCGTGATGATGTCACTTCCTCAAGTCATGTGACTCGCTTGTGTTCCATAAACATCGAGTCTTAAAGTTAAAAAATACTTTTATTCTCATAAAAAAATCACTTTGACGTAAACATCTCTGGAGGTCACGTGACCAGCAGCTGATCAGACAAAACAATCAATAACACCTTTGAACGACCACTGACCACTGCGGAGCAGGAAGTTATGTTTCTTTAGAAGGATTTTAACTCGTTTATTCCTCGACTATTTCTGTTTGTAACTGTTTTCATTTATTAAAACATTTAAAATGAGTTTTATTTACATTGAAAATATGTTTTGATGATTCAATCGTTGAAGTTGTTTCTTTAAAAACTGATGAAATAAATATGTTTAAAGTTTGGTTTAAAACTGTTGACCTTGAAGCTGGTGTGAAGGTCGTGTCTTTAAAATACTTTTAAATAAAGTTTTCAATCGTCGCCGCCATCATCGTCGCCGCCGTCATCTTCATCATCATCATCATCGTCATCGTCATCGTCATCATCGTCGTCGTCGTCGTCGTCCTCCTCGTCTTCCTCCTCTTCATCGTCGTCATCACTCTCTTCTTCCTCCTCCTCGTCCGAACTCTCCTCCTCTTTCTTCCGACTCACGACCGTGAGATGAATGGCTTCCTCGGGGAGACTGAGTCACACAGCGAGTCAGAGAGACTCATGATCCCAGCACTGCTGTTAGTAGAGGCAAATACCCAGAATGCTCAGCGTGAACCCAGAAGCGAAGAGGTGTTTGTGGAGGTTCTCGAGCGAAGACCTCGTGAGATGGTCCTCCAAGAAGATCCAGGAATCATGAGAGAGAAGAGTCGCAGCAGCAGCAGGTTCACGAGCTGCTGCGGCGAGTCTTGATTGACACGTCGATGAAGAGCCAGAGAGGAAGCCACGGGTCGGACCCTCACCACACGGTCGGGTCCTTCCACTCGGGCTCGCGCTCCTGCAGCTCCAGGTCGTCGCTGGAGTGGCTCCGCCCACAGAACCTGACGGCCATGATGGTTCCGAGGACCAGCAGCATGATGGCGCCGGCGGCACCGACGCCGATCGCCAGCATCTCCATCTCAGAGAGAAACACTGAGGAGAGAGAGGAGGTGAGTCTGGACCTCTGGGCTGCTGCCGCCTCGACCTTTACTCACAAACACTTGTTTACTCACACAAACATTTGTTTACTCACACAAACCACTTGTTTACTCACACAAACACTTGTTTACTCACACAAACACTTGTTTACTCACACACAAACACTTGTTTACTCACACAAACACTTGTTTACTCACAAACACTTGTTTACTCACAAACATTTGTTTACTCACACAAACACTTGTTTACTCACACAAACACTTGTTTACTCACAAACACTTGTTTACTCACAAACACTTGTTTACTCACACAAACACTTGTTTACTCACAAACACTTGTTTACTCACAAACATTTGTTTACTCACACAACCACTTGTTTACTCACACAAACACTTGTTTACTCACACAAACACTTGTTTACTCACAAACACTTGTTTACTCACACAAACACTTGTTTACTCACAAACACTTGTTTACTCACAAACATTTGTTTACTCACACAAACACTTGTTTACTCACAAACACTTGTTTACTCACAAACACTTGTTTACTCACAAACACTTGTTTACTCACACAAACACTTGTTTACTCACAAACATTTGTTTACTCACACAAACACTTGTTTACTCACACAAACACTTGTTTACTCACAAACACTTGTTTACTCACACAAACACTTGTTTACTCACAAACACTCACAAACATTTGTTTACTCACACAACCACTTGTTTACTCACACAAACACTTGTTTACTCACAAACATTTGTTTACTCACAAACATTTGTTTACTCACACAAACACTTGTTTACTCACAAACACTTGTTTACTCACAAACATTTGTTTACTCACACAACCACTTGTTTACTCACACAAACACTTGTTTACTCACACAAACACTTGTTTACTCACAAACACTTGTTTACTCACACAAACACTTGTTTACTCACAAACATTTGTTTACTCACACAAACACTTGTTTACTCACACAAACACTTGTTTACTCACAAACACTTGTTTACTCACACAAACACTTGTTTACTCACAAACACTTGTTTACTCACACAAACACTTGTTTACTCACACAAACACTTGTTTACTCACAAACATTTGTTTACTCACACAAACACTTGTTTACTCACACAAACACTTGTTTACTCACAAACATTTGTTTACTCACACAAACACTTGTTTACTCACACAAACACTTGTTTACTCACACAAACACTTGTTTACTCACAAACATTTGTTTACTCACACAAACACTTGTTTACTCACAAACACTTGTTTACTCACAAACACTTGTTTACTCACAAACATTTGTTTACTCACAAACATTTGTTTACTCACACAAACACTTGTTTACTCACACAAACACTTGTTTACTCACAAACACTTGTTTACTCACAAACACTTGTTTACTCACAAACATTTGTTTACTCACACAAACACTTGTTTACTCAAACAAACACTTGTTTACTCACAAACACTTGTTTACTCACAAACATTTGTTTACTCACACAAACACTTGTTTACCACAACACTTGTTTACACACAAACACTTGTTTACTCACAAACACTTGTTTACTCACAAACACTTGTTTACTCACACAAACACTTGTTTACTCACACAAACACAGGTTATGAACGTGTTCACTCACACCTGGACACACTAACAAACACACACACACGTCACTTGTGGTGCAACACTGAACTCCCATGATGCCTTGCTACACACAGATCTATCTCGTGACGTCTGATTGGTCGAGACAATACTGTATTTAAATTACAGGACTGTTTCAAAAGTGATCGCAGCTGTGATTGGTTGTCTGGGCGGCAAAGCGTGACGGGAGCCGTTTGTGTCTCCGTTACTGAGAGGGTTGTTGAGAAGAGACGCCTCATATGTGCATGAATTAAAAATACTTTTTCTTTTCCAAACATCGTGAAATGAAGGTTTCGTGTCGTTGTCATGGCAACAGGTCATCAGGTCATCAGGTCAACAGGTCATCAGGTCAACAGGTCAACAGGTCATCAGGTCATCAGGTCATCAGGTCATCAGGTCAACAGGTCATCAGGTCATCAGGTCAACAGGTCATCAGGTCATCAGGTCATCAGGTCATCAGGTCAACAGGTCAACAGGAAGTGTAGTTACCCTCGTCCACCACCTTGAGCGTGATCTCTCCGTTGCTGCCGTGGACGTCGGGTCGGTTCCGGACCTGACACACGAAGGTTCCGTTGAACGTCGGAAGAACATCGTGGAGCGTGATGGACGCGTCGCTCCTCAGGACGTCTCCGGACCACACAGCGTGACCTTTGAACAGCCCGCTCTGAGGAGGGTACCCCACCTCCTGGTAGTAGAAGACCTGACGCGTGTACACACACGTACACACATGTACACACATGACACACACATGAACACACATGTACACACATGAACACACATGAACACACACATGAACACACGTGTACACACATGAACACACACATGAACACACATGTACACACATGAACACACATGAACACACACATACACACATATACACACACATAGACGCATGAACACACATGTACACACATGTACACACATATGAATACACACATACACACATGTACACACATGAACACACACATGAATACACACATACACACACATACACACACACACAAGACCATGACAACATGCACACACATGTACACACATGTACACACATGAACACACACACATACACACACATAGACGCATGAACACACATGTACACACATGTACACACATGAACACACACACATACACACACATAGACGCATGAACACACATGTACACACATGAACACACACACATACACACACATAGACGCATGAACACACATGTACACACATGTACACACATGAACACACACATGAACACACACATACACACACATAGACGCATGAACACACATGTACACACATGTACACACATGAACACACACATGAACACACACATGAACACACATGTACACACATGAACACACACACATACACACACATACACACACATAGACGCATGAACACACATGTACACACATGTACACACATGAACACACACATGAACACACACATAGACGCATGAACACACACGTACACACACATGTACACACACATACACACACAAGCACACACACACGTTTACACACACATTGAAATGAAAGTGTGTTATTATTCAGGTAAAACTTCATTTTCTTTGAATGAACCAACAACTCACCGACTCATCTGTGCCAGAGTTCAAAGGTCGGAAGTTCCAGGAGATGGTGACGGACTTGTCAGTGACGGGGTGACTGGACCTGAAGGTGCACTTGAGCTTCACGTGTGTCCCGTTGATGGCAGTGACCACATCTGGAGTGAAGATCTCGATCCCACACACCAGCCCTGAAGACACATTTATGTATACTGTATATATATATATATACACACACCAGCCCTGAAGACACATTTATGTATACTGTATATATATATATACACACACCAGCCCTGAAGACACATTTTTATATATAGCCCATATATATATGTATATATATATATATATATACACACACCAGCCCTGAAGACACATTTATATATACTGTATATATATATATATATACACACACCAGCCCTGAAGACACATTTATATATACTGAATATATATATATACACACACCAGCCCTGAAGACACATTTATATATACGTATATATATATATATATACACACACCAGCCCTGAAGACACATTTATATATACTGTATATATATATATATATATACACACACCAGCCCTGAAGACACATTTATATATACTGTATATATATATATATATACACACACCAGCCCTGAAGACACATTTATGTATACTGTATATATATATATATATATACACACACCAGCCCTGAAGACACATTTATGTATACTGTATATATATATATATATATACACACACCAGCCCTGAAGACACATTTATATATACTGTATATATATATATATATACACACACCAGCCCTGAAGACACATTTATGTATATGTATATATATATATATATACACACACCAGCCCTGAAGACACATTTATGTATACTGTATATATATATATATATACACACACCAGCCCTGAAGACACATTTATGTATACTGTATAAACATATATATATATATATATACACACACCAGCCCTGAAGACACATTATATATTTATGTATACTGTATATATATATATACACACACCAGCCCTGAAGACACATTTATGTATACTGTATATATATATATATATATATACACACACCAGCCCTGAAGACACATTTATGTATACTATATATATATATATATATACACACACCAGCCCTGAAGACACATTTATATATACTGTATATATATATATATATACACACACCAGCCCTGAAGACACATTTATATATACTGTATATATATATATATATATATATATATACTATATATATATATATATAAACACACCAGCCCTGAAGACACATTTATATATACTGTATATATATATATATATATATAAAAACACACACCAGCCCTGAAGACACATTTATATATACTGTATATATATATATATATATATATATATATATATATAAACACACACATATATATACACACACCCAGCCCTGAAGACACACACATTGTTATATATATAATAAACACACACATGTATAGTACTGTATATATATATATACAACAAACACACACGCTGTATATACTTTATATATATAATATATATATACGTTTGTTTGTATATATATATATATATATATATATATAAACACACAGCCCTACATATATATATATATATATATATATATATATATATACAAACACACACAGATGATATATGCTGTATTTTATATATATATATATATATATATATATATACAAACACACAATATATATATACAAACACACGCACTAAATATATATATTTATAACACACACACACACACACACATATATATATATATATATATATATACATATATATAAACACACACATACAAATATACAAAAACAGATACACACACATATATATATAAACACACACAAACAATAATAAATATAATAATAATAATAATAACAAGTATAATAATAAGTATAAGTTAACATATTCCTTAGAGTTTAAAAAACTATTTAAATATTTAAGTACTTTTAAGACTTGGTTCTTTCATCCTTGAATATATTTAAGTACTTCTGGTGTTTTCTTGAATAAATACATGAACTTAAGTCAATATGAATCTAAATATTCTCACTGAAGTGAAACATCGTAGTTTCTTCTTGTCTTTCTAACCTGGTCTCTTGGTTATGAGGTTAGTTAGAAACAATGATCCTCTAGTTAGTGACGTTAACTAGATTTAAATGTATAACAAGAGTGTTGACGAGTTCATTTATGCTTCATTTCACTGTTAAAACATTTAAACATGTTCATTTAAATACTTTGATGAACAACAAGTCAAATTATAATATTAACAGTCGAGCAAAATTATACACTTTTTCAAACACAACAATGATTGAAAAAGTTGTGTTTTAATGTCAAGATTGTATTTGTTGAAGATTGTATTTAATAAAGTTTGTATTTGTTATAAAGTTTGTATTTGTTGAAGATTGTATTTAATAAAGTGTGTATTTGTTAAAGTTTGTATTTGTCATAAAGTGTGTATTTGTTGAAGTTTGTATTTGTTGAAGATTGTATTTAATAAAGTTTGTATTTGTTAAAGTTTGTATTTGTTAAAGTTTGTATTTGTTATAAAGTTTGTATTTGTTAAAGTTTGTATTTGTTGAAGATTGTATTTGTTATAAAGCAAGTATTTGTTAAAGTTTGTATTTGTTAAAGACCTTATTTGTTGAAGATTGTTATCAATAAAGTTGTATTTGTAAAAGATTATCAATAAAGTTGTTTTTGTAAAGGATTATCAATAAAGTTGTAATTGTAAAAGATTGTAATCAATAAAGTTGTATTTGTTGAAGCTTGTTGTTAATAAAGTTTTATTTGTTGAAGATTGTAATCAATAAAGTTGTATTTGTTGAAGAGTGTTGTTAATAAAGTTTTATTTGTTGAAGAGTGTAATCAATAAAGTTGTATTTGTTGAAGAGTGTTGTTAATAAAGTTGTATTTGTTGAAGAGTGTTGTTAATAAAGTTTTATTTGTTGAAGATTGTAATCAATAAAGTTGTATTTGTTGAAGCTTGTTGTTAATAAAGTTTTATTTGTTGAAGATTGTAATCAATAAAGTTGTATTTGTTGAAGAGTGTTGTTAATAAAGTTTTATTTGTTGAAGATTGTAATCAATAAAGTTGTATTTGTTGAAGAGTGTTGTTAATAAAGTTTATATTTGTTAAAGTTTATATTTGTAAACCCGGAAGTCAACTCACCAGGCAGCGCGAGCTCCAGCAGCAGCAGCACGAGCGTCCGGTCCATCGAGGGTCCAGTAAATACGGTAAATACGGTAAATACGGTAAATACGGTAACTACGGTAAACACGTCCACGGGTCCTTCGGTGGGTTTACTGGCGAACAAACATGTCCTTGAGGTTCTGGACGAGCTTCTCTCAGCAGCAGGTCGCGGGTCACGAACACACCTGTGGGCGGAGCTTAAAGACCTGTTCCTCCGCTCGAGGAAACATCAGGAGGAACCTCGAGAAACATCTTCTCTGATGAAGGAGAACATCGAGAGAACATCGAGAAGAACATCGAGAAGAACATCGAGAAGAACATCGAGAGAACATCGAGAGAACATCGAGAGAACATCGAGAAGAACATCGAGAGGGTTTTAGAGCCGCAGGTAGAAGTCATTACCTGGTGGGTGGCGACACCTGCTGGTGAGTATGTTGTACTGCAGAACGTTCATGTTTACACGGTTTAAACTTTGAATAAATAGAAACATTTTTATTGAAAGATTCAAACACTAGTTTATTTAAAAAAACTCTGAACTAACGAGTATTATGACGTCATGTTGCATCGATCAATACAATAAAGTATTTTAGAGTTAAATACTATTTTAAATAAAGGTTTCACAAAAGTTTCTAAACTCGTTTGTTTCTGTTTCGACGTTTGTTTTCAAGTCCAAGAGAAAATATCCTTTTAGGGATAAAATAAAGTGTCGTGACTTTGAATCAATGATTTTCCTTCAATTCTCCTGTATTTGTAATTTTATTTACATTTATAGTAGAAACTATGAATAAAGATTAAATCATTTTAATTCAAATTAAATCATGATACGTTTCTGTTCAATTATTAAGATACAACTTCATATCCTGACATTTATGTTTTATATTAATATGTTTAGATTAAGTTTGACATTAAACCATTTTTTTTATTTATATTTTATTTTTATTAACATTAGATTATTTTATTTATATTATATTTTATTATCACTAGATTCTTTTATTTTATTTATATTTTATTAACATTAGATTATTTTATTTTATTTATATTTTATTAACATTAGATTATTTTATTTATATTATATTTTATTATCATTAGATTATTTTATTTTATTTATATTTTATTAACATTAGATTATTTTATTTTATTTATATTTTATTAACATTAGATTATTTTATTTATATTATATTTTATTATCATTAGATTCTTTTATTTTATTTATATTTTATTAACATTAGATTATTTTATTTTATTTATATTTTATTAACATTCGATTCTTATATTTTATTTATATTCTATTAACATTAGATTCTCATACCTTTATATTCTATTGTGTTATATTTATATTCTATTAACATTAGATTCTCATATGTTTATATTCTATTGTGTTATATTTATATTCTATTAACATTAGATTCTCATATGTTTATATTCTATTGTTATATTTATATTCTATTAACATTAGATTCTCATATGTTTATATTCTATTTGTTATATTTATATTCTATTAACATTAGATTCTCATATGTTTATATTCTATTGTGTTATATTTATATTCTATTAACATTAGATTCTCATATGTTTATATTCTATTGTTATATTTATATTCTATTAACATTAGATTCTCATATGTTTATATTCTATTGTTATATTTATATTCTATTAACATTAGATTCTCATATGTTTATATTCTATTGATATATTTATATTCTATTAACATTAGATTCTCATATGTTTATATTCTATTGTGTTATATTTATATTCTATTAACATTAGATTCTCATACCTTTATATTATATTGTTATATTTATATTCTATTAACATTAGATTCTCATATGTTTATATTCTATTGTGTTATATTTATATTCTATTAACATTAGATTCTCATACGTTTATATTCATAATTGTTATATTTATATTCTATTAACATTAGATTCTCATATGTTTATATTCTATTGTGTTATATTTATATTCTATTAACATTAGATTCTCATATGTTTATATTCTATTGTGTTATATTTATATTCTATTAACATTAGATTCTCATACCTTTATATTCTATTGTTATATTTATATTCTATTAACATTAGATTCTCATATGTTTATATTCTATTATATTTATATTCTATTAACATTAGATTCTCATATTGTTTATATCTATTGTGCTATATTTATATTCTATTAACATTAGATTCTCATATGTTTATATTCTATTGTGTTATATTTATATTCTATTAACATTAGATTCTCATATGTTTATATTCTATTGTGTTATATTTATATTCTATTAACATTAGATTCTCATATGTTTATATTCTATTGTGTTATATTTATATTCTATTAACATTAGATTCTCATATGTTTATATTCTATTGTGTTATATTTATATTCTATTAACATTAGATTCTCATATGTTTATATTCCCTATTGTGTTATATTTATATTCTATTAACATTAGATTCTCATATGTTTATATTCTATTGTGTTATATTTATATTCTATTAACATTAGATTCTCTCATATGTTTATATTCTATTGTGTTATATTTATATTCTATTAACATTAGATTCTCATATGTTTATATTCTATTGTGTTATATTTATATTCTATTAACATTAGATTCTCATATGTTTATATTCTATTGTGTTATATTTATATTCTATTAACATTAGATTCTCATATGTTTATATTCTATTGTGTTATATTTATATTCTATTAACATTAGATTCTCATATGTTTATATTCTATTGTGTTATATTTATATTCTATTAACATTAGATTCTCATATGTTTATATTCTATTATATTATAGTTATATTTATATTCTATTAACATTAGATTCTCATATGTTTATATTCTATTGTGTTATATTTATATTCTATTAACATTTAGATTCTCATATGTTTATATTCTATTGTGTTATATTTATATTCTATTAACATTAGATTCTCATATGTTTATATTCTATTGTGTTATATTTATATTCTATTAACATTAGATTCTCATATGTTTATATTCTATTGTGTTATATTTATATTCTATTAACATTAGATTCTCATATGTTTATATTCTATTGTGTTATATTTATATTCTATTAACATTAGATTCTCATATGTTTATATTCTATTGTGTTATATTTATATTCTATTAACATTAGATTCTCATATGTTTATATTCTATTGTGTTATATTTATATTCTATTAACATTAGATTCTCATATGTTTATATTCTATTGTGTTATATTTATATTCTATTAACATTAGATTCTCATATGTTTATATTCTATTGTGTTATATTTATATTCTATTAACATTAGATTCTCATATGTTTATATTTTTAGTCTATATTCTATGTTATATTTATATTCTATTAACATTAGATTCTCATATGTTTATATTCTATTGTGTTATATTTATATTCTATTAACATTAGATTCTCATATGTTTATATTCTATTGTGTTATATTTATATTCTATTAACATTAGATTCTCATATGTTTATATTCTATTGTGTTATATTTATATTCTATTAACATTAGATTCTCATATGTTTATATTCTATTAACATTAGATTCTCATATGTTTATATTCTATTGTGTTATATTTATATTCTATTAACATTAGATTCTCATATGTTTATATTCTATTGTGTTATATTTATATTCTATTAACATTAGATTCTCATATGTTTATATTCTATTTTGTTATATTTATATTCTACATTAACATTAGATTCTCATATGTTTATATTCTATTGTGTTATATTTATATTCTATTAACATTAGATTCTCATATGTTTATATTCTATTGTGTTATATTTATATTCTATTAACATTAGATTCTCATATGTTTATATTCTATTGTGTTATATTTATATTCTATTAACATTAGATTCTCATATGTTTATATTCTATTGTGTTATATTTATATTCTATTAACATTAGATTCTCATATGTTTATATTCTATTGTGTTATATTTATATTCTATTAACATTAGATTCTCATATGTTTATATTCTATTGTGTTATATTTATATTCTATTAACATTAGATTCTCATATTTATGTTTATATTCTATTGTGTTATATTTATATTCTATTAACATTAGATTCTCATATGTTTATATTCTATTGTGTTATATTTATATTCTATTAACATTAGATTCTCATATGTTTATATTCTATTGTGTTATATTTATATTCTATTAACATTAGATTCTCATATGTTTATATTCTATTGTGTTATATTTATATTCTATTAACATTAGATTCTCATATGTTTATATTCTATTGTGTTATATTTATATTCTATTAACATTAGATTCTCATATGTTTATATTCTATTGTGTTATATTTATATTCTATTAACATTAGATTCTCATATGTTTATATTCTATTGTGTTATATTTATATTCTATTAACATTAGATTCTCATATGTTTATATTCTATTGTGTTATATTTATATTCTATTAACATTAGATTCTCATATGTTTATATTCTATTGTGTTATATTTATATTCTATTAACATTAGATTCTCATATGTTTATATTCTATTGTGTTATATTTATATTCTATTAACATTAGATTCTCATATGTTTATATTCTATTGTGTTATATTTATATTCTATTAACATTAGATTCTCATATGTTTATATTCTATTGTGTTATATTTATATTCTATTAACATTAGATTCTCATATGTTTATATTCTATTGTGTTATATTTATATTCTATTAACATTAGATTCTCATATGTTTATATTCTATTGTGTTATGTTTATATTCTATTAACATTAGATTCTCATATGTTTATATTCTATTGTGTTATATTTATATTCTCATATGTTTATATTCTATTGTGTTATATTTATATTCTATTAACATTAGATTCTCATATGTTTATATTCTATTAACATTAGATTCTCATATGTTTATATTCTATTAACATTAGATTCTCATATGTTTATATTCTATTGTGTTATATTTATATTCTATTAACATTAGATTCCTTCATTATATTTATATTCTATTAACATTAGATTCTCATATGTTTATATTCTATTGTGTTATATTTATATTCTATTAACATTATATTCTCATAGTTTTATATTCTATTGTGTTATATTTATATTCTATTAACATTAGATTCTCATATGTTTATATTCTATTGTGTTAAATTTATATTCTATTAACATTAGATTCTCATATGTTTATATTCTATTGTTATATTTATATTCTATTAACATTAGATTCTCATATGTTTATATTCTATTGTGTTATATTTATATTCTATTAACATTAGATTCTCATGTTTATATTCTATTGTGTTCTATTCTATTAACATTAGATTCTCATATGTGTATATTCTATTGTGTTATATTTATATTCTATTGTTATATTTATATTCTATTAACATTAGATTCTCATATGTTTATATTCTATTGTTATATTCTATTAACATTAGATTCTCATATGTTTATATTCTATTATATATTTCCACATCAACACCAAAGACAAGATGTTCTTTTCATTGCAAACATTTATTACATGTCATGAAGAAACCGTCCCTGGTCCGGGTCGAGGGGTCAGGGGAGGGGTCAGGGGTCAGGGGTCAGGGGTCAAGGACGAGCAGGTTCTGGGACAATAATCACTGATTCTGCTCAAAGAAAATCACGTTTGGCCTCTTGTTATACGAGTAGAAAAGGTAGAGAAGGCATGCATTAGATGAAGAACCTCCAACATCTTCATGGAATCATTACTATCAGGAACATCGGTCAGAACATCAGATCCAGTCCTGGAACCGAAGGACTGGATCTGATGTTCTGGTCCAGGCGGGCTCTGGACGGCCTCAGGGGGCGCTGTTGCTGCCGTAGATTAAATACACTCATGTTAAAATCTATCATGAACTAAACTAACTTGATGCACATGATGTCAGCGGATCAGGACTGACACCTGACTGACACCTGACTGACACCTGACTGACAGGGGGCGAGAGAGAGAGGGCGAGAGAGAGAGAGAGAGAGAGAGAGAGAGAGGGCGAGAGAGAGAGAGAGAGAGAGAGAGAGGGCGAGAGGGAGAGAGGGAGAGAGGGAGAGAGAGAGAGAGGGAGAGAGAGAGAGAGAGAGAGAGAGAGAGAGAGAGCAAGAGAGAGAGAGAGAGAGAGAGAGAGAGAGAGAGAGAGAGAGAGAGAGAGAGAAGCGAGCGACGGACACGATATAGAAAATGTTCATGTGAAAACACCAGTTAACGTGGAATCATGTTGTTCTCAGAGAGAGAGAGAAAAGAGAGAGAGAGAGAGAAAAAGAGAAAGGAGAGAGAGAGAAAGAGAAGAGAGAGAGAGAAGAGAGAGAGAGAGAGTGTGCGAACAGTGATGGAGGCTGTAAGTGCAGAACCAAATGTCCGACCAATAAAAGTCTATTGGGATCAGGTTGAACTGGTTGAACTGGTTGAACTGGTTTCTGTGGATCTGAACCAGACGTGGGGCTGAGCATGAAGGTCGGTCTGAGCCCTCCACGTCCTCTGAGGCTCCAGTGGCTTCAGTCGATGTATTGCGAGAGCCAGCGGAAGCCTTCTCCATATCCTTGTCTCTTCAGAACGCTGCACATGAACACCTCCAGAGGTCTCGTGTTCAGCTCCTTCATCGGGATGTTGCCCTGAAGACCAGAGAACGTGATGGACCTCAGAGAACATGATGGACCTCAGAGAACATGATGGACCGCAGAGAACATGAGGAACCTCAGAGAAGATGAAGAACCTCAAACACACACACCAGAGAAGATGATGAACCTCAAACACACACCAGATGAGACCTCAACACACACACCAGAGAAGATGAAGAACCTCAAACACACACACCAGAGAAGATGAAGAACCTCAAACACACACACCAGAGAAGATGAAGAACCTCAAACACACACACCAGAGAAGATGAAGAACCTCAAACACACACACCAGAGAAGATGAAGAACCTCAAACACACACACAACAGAGAAGATGAAGAACCTCAAACACACACACCAGAGAAGATGAAGAACCTCAAACACACACACCAGAGAAGATGATGAACCTCAAACACACACACCAGAGAAGATGAAGAACCTCAAACACACACACCAGAGAAGATGAAGAACCTCAAACACACACACACCAGAGAAGATGAAGAACCTCAAACACACACACACCAGAGAAGATGAAGAACCTCAAACACACACACCAGAGAAGGTGAAGAACCTCAAACACACACACAACAGAGAAGAAGAAGAACCTCAAACACACACCAGAGAAGAAGAAGAACCTCAAACACACACACCAGAGAAGATGATGAACCTCAAACAGAGAAGATGATGAACTTCAAACACACACACCAGAGAAGAAGAAGAACCTCAAACACACACACCAGAGAAGATGATGAACCTCAAACAGAGAAGATGATGAACTTCAAACACACACACCAGAGAAGAAGAAGAACCTCAAACACACACCAGAGAAGAAGAAGAACCTCAAACACACACACCAGAGAAGATGATGAACCTCAAACACACACACCAGAGAAGATGAAGAACCTCAAACACACACACCAGAGAAGAAGAAGAACCTCAAACACACACCAGAGAAGAAGAACCTCAAACACACACACCAGAGAAGATGAAGAACCTCAAACACACACCAGAGAAGATGAAGAACCTCAAACACACACACCAGAGAAGATGATGAACCTCAAACACACACACCAGAGAAGATGATGAACCTCAAACACACACACCAGAGAAGATGATGAACCTCAAACACACACACCAGAGAAGATGATGAACCTCAAACACACACACCAGAGAAGAAGAAGAACCTCAAACACACACACCAGAGAAGAAGAAGAACCTCAAACACACACACCAGAGAAGAAGAACCTCAAACACACACACCAGAGAAGAAGAAGAACCTCAAACACACACCAGAGAAGAAGAAGAACCTCAAACACACACACCAGAGAAGAAGAAGAACCTCAAACACACACACCAGAGATGATGATGAACCTCAAACAGAGCAGATGATGAACTTCAAACACACACACCAGAGAAGATGATGAACCTCTAACACATTCAATGTATTGTTGTATTAAAGGAGTGAAGGTCACTCGTTAGTCGTGTGAGATCATGATGGTCCTCCTGGTCTACTCACCTTCCCTGTTGTCTGTCCATACAATCCAAAGAACTCCCTCAGCTTCTCCTCACTGATGGCTTCCTGTCTGTCGATCTTGTTGCCCAGAATCAGGATCGGAACGTTTCCGATGGTCTCGTCCGTCATGAGTGCCTGAGAAGACAGAAGACGTTTGACTCTAGCGTGACGTGGTCCTCACAGCAGCTACAGTAACGACAGGCAGTGACAGTCCTTCGCAGCCTTCTCTCGTCCTTTGTGATCCTGGAACAAAACAATCTTGTCCTCGACGTTTCCTGTCGTTCGTTTGTCATCAGTGGCTTCAGGTTGGATCATCTCTGAGACACCAACATGTCATCAGTGGCTTCAGGTTGGATCATCTCTGAGACACCAACATGTCATCAGTGGCTTCAGGTTGGATCTTCTCTGAGACACCAACATGTCATCAGTGGCTTCAGGTTGGATCTTCTCTGAGACACCAACATGTCATCAGTGGCTTCAGGTTGGATCTTCTCTGAGACACCATCATGTCATCAGTGGCTTCAGGTTGGATCTTCTCTGAGACACCAACATGTCATCAGTGGCTTCAGGTTGGATCTTCTCTGAGACACCAACATGTCATCAGTGGCTTCAGGTTGGATCTTCTCTGAGACACCAACATGTCATCAGTGGCTTCAGGTTGGATCTTCTCTGAGACACCATCATGTCATCAGTGGCTTCAGGTTGGATCTTCTCTGAGACACCAACATGTCATCAGTGGCTTCAGGTTGGATCTTTCCTTTTAGGTCACTTGTAGGTCACTTTTAGGTCACTTGTAGGTCATTCGTGGGTCACTTTTAGGTCACTCGTGGGTCACTTTTAGGTCACTTGGGTCACTTTTAGGTCACTTGTAGGTCATTCGTGGGTCACTTTTAGGTCACTTGTAGGTCATTCGTGGGTCACTTTTAGGTCACTCGTGGGTCACTTTTAGGTCACTTGTAGGTCATTCGTGGGTCACTTTTAGGTCACTTGTAGGTCATTCGTGGGTCACTTTTAGGTCACTTGTAGGTCATTCGTGGGTCACTTTTAGGTCACTCGTGGGTCACTTTTAGGTCACTTGTAGGTCATTCGTGGGTCACTTTTAGGTCACTTGTAGGTCATTCGTGGGTCACTTTTAGGTCACTTTTAGGTCACTCGTGGGTCACTTTTAGGTCACTTGTAGGTCATTCGTGGGTCACTTTTAGGTCACTTGTAGGTCATTCGTGGGTCACTTTTAGGTCACTCGTGGGTCACTTTTAGGTCACTTGTAGGTCATTCGTGGGTCACTTTTAGGTCACTTGTAGGTCATTCGTGGGTCACTTTTAGGTCACTTGTAGGTCATTCGTGGGTCACTTGTAGGTCATTCGTGGGTCACTTTTAGGTCACTTGTGGGTCACTCGTGGGTCACTTCTTGGGTCACTTGTAGGTCATTCGTGGGTCACTTTTAGGTCACTTGTAGGTCATTCGTGGGTCACTTGTAGGTCATTCGTGGGTCACTTGTAGGTCATTCGTGGGTCACTTGTAGGTCATTCGTGGGTCACTTTTAGGTCACTTGTAGGTCATTCGTGGGTCACTTTTAGGTCACTTGTAGGTCATTCGTGGGTCACTTTTAGGTCACTTGTAGGTCATTCGTGGGTCACTTTTAGGTCACTTGTAGGTCATTCGTGGGTCACTTTTAGGTCACTCGTGGGTCACTTTTAGGTCACTTGTAGGTCATTCGTGGGTCACTTTTAGGTCACTCGTGGGTCACTTTTAGGTCACTTGTAGGTCATTCGTGGGTCACTTTTAGGTCACTTGTAGGTCATTCGTGGGTCACTTTTAGGTCACTCGTAGGTCATTCGTGGGTCACTTTTAGGTCACTTGTAGGTCATTCGTGGGTCACTTTTAGGTCACTTGTGGGTCACTTTTAGGTCACTTTTAGGTCACTCGTAGGTCATTCGTGGGTCACTTTTAGGTCACTTGTAGGTCATTCGTGGGTCACTTTTAGGTCACTTGTAGGTCATTCGTGGGTCACTTTTAGGTCACTCGTAGGTCATTCGTGGGTCACTTTTAGGTCACTTGTAGGTCATTCGTGGGTCACTTTTAGGTCACTTGTAGGTCATTCGTGGGTCACTTTTAGGTCACTTGTAGGTCATTCGTGGGTCACTTTTAGGTCACTCGTGGGTCACTTTTAGGTCACTCGTGGGTCACTCGTGGGTCACTTTTGGGTCACTTGTAGGTCATTCGTGGGTCACTTTTAGGTCACTCGTGGGTCACTTTTAGGTCACTCGTGGGTCACTTTTAGGTCATTCGTGGGTCACTTTTAGGTCACTCGTGGGTCACTTTTAGGTCACTTTTAGGTCACTTTTAGGTCACTCGTCTCCAGCAGGTCTAACACACGTCTAAACCCTCAACCTTTGACCTTCTGTCAAACACTTACATCTAGTTCTGCTTTCGACTCGGCCAGTCTGGTCAGGTCTGCACAGTCCACCAGGAAGACGATGCCGTTGATCGCAGGAAGGTAGTTCTTCCAGACGCGCCGAGCTGTTGGAGCAGAGACGGCGTCAGGAAGTCACTCCACGTCGTTCTTCTCCCGTCGACTCACCTTGAGCGTGACCCCCGAGGTCGAACGTGGTGAAGGTCATCCCAGCGATGGTCAACTCTTCCGAGGCTGCAGGACAGAAACACCATCAGATGAAACTTCTATGTTGATGATGATATGACGTCCATCAGGCCTGGAGGTCAGAGGTCGCGGACACGAGGTCACACTCACTGGGATGTAATGTCGGCACATGCTGTCCCAGTCTGTCGTCTTTGAGCATGTGCAGTAGCGTCGTCTTGCCAGCGTTGTCCAGGCCCAGGAACACCAGCTTGCCAGACTTCTTGAGCAGGCCTGCAGCAGGAGGTCAGAAGGTCAGTGTGTCCAGGACTCACACCTACACACTTGAATGAAGGTCAACACTCGGAACTAACGTATAATTAACACACATTATTTTAAAAGTTCTCGCATCAATAATCCTGACAGAAAACTACATCATACAACGTTAACACATTGACTTTCAAAGACCTTTAACCTCTTCACCCCGTGACCTCCCTCTCGCCACCGAATGAATCCTAAGAGCAGGTTCATCTAAACACTCAGAACTATTTCATCCAGATCAGTGAGATCCAGGACGGCTGAACATCAGCTGTGAGTGCAGGTGAGTGCAGGTGAGTGCAGGTGAGTCACAGCAGCCACTGGTCCAACAGGCAGAACAGGAAGGACTAGAGGATCTGCGAGACCCGAGAAACATTCCCCAGGTTTCTGGAGCTGCGCCTCCAGAAGGAGTGGCTCTGTAGGACCCGGTCCCATGAAGGAACACTTGATAGTTGTGGTTGCTCTCAGAAGATGTGGAGAAACCAGCTGGTGAAAGCGAAGGATCCCGAGGAGATGTTGAGGAGATGTTGAGGAGATGATCTCAATAAACATGTTTGTCTTGTCGCTCGATTCTGCTCAACGCATGGAAGTGTTGGTTCTCGGCTCAGTACTTACCTAAAAACTGTAGTACGCCGTTGAGGCTGCTCGTGATAAGGGAAAATAAGAAAGACATCTCCACGGCCGTTCCTGAGGAGCAGAGAAGACAAGTTAGAAAACTGCACAGAAACTCCATCGTTAAAACTGTCCGTTATTGACGTTTCCATCACAACCTCAGGGTTGGGTTTGAACAAGCAGTTTGAGAAGATCCTGTAGAACCTTCACGCCGGCAGACATCTTTGTTTCAATGGAGTCGTTTTTAAATGGTGAGGAATTCAAATGTTCTTGTTTTATTCTTGTTTGAAGAATACAATGAAGTTATCAAAGTTATTATTCAAAGCTTCATGTTGAGACGCACCGGCAGGTTCTCTGGTCAAGAACCTGCTCGTGTCCATCATCCTAAAGAATCCTTCTGCGAGGTCCGTTGATAACACATGACTTCAGCTCCTTCACTGATAACATCCATCATTAGACTCGTTAAACATCTTGTAATCTCATTTTTATATGATCTAGAAGTTACTTTACAAAGAGAAAAGTTGTTCATTTCATCTCTAGGATTGACAGTCAAATGACATGGAATAAAACTCACAGTTGAATATTCTTTCAATTAAAACCATCTAATAAACTAATGACATTAAATGAGACGAACACTAGAGAAGGAGTAAAGAAAGAGTCAAATAAGCAGATAGTCCTTCTTTTTCTACACCAGTTTGTCATATTCTTTAAATTACAAAAGAAAATATTATTTTCTGATCATTTTAACCATTTAAAATGTATTTAAAACTATAAAACACCAGAGTCAATAGTTATTTGAAAATGTTGGTAAGAGATACATCAGTACATTATTGACAGTTTACTGTTTATCTTTAACTCTTATCTGACACCTCAAGAGTTTTTATTGTCACTATTGAGCTTTAAAAAAACATGAAATGTAGTTAAATGATGCATCAACATCCAGTGTTTTGAAAAAGGGGGATGAAGAAGAAAGAAGTCTTCCAGTTAACGCTCCTCCAGACAGAAACTAAGATGAACAAAAACACGGCGAGCTTCAGGTGAGGATGAAGGACGATCCTCGCCTCCATGACACAACGCTCTGAAGTAGAACGAGCCAAAGGTCGAGTCCACGGAGATACAGCTCAACTACACGTCAGCTGCTGCTCCAGTAGATTCCACAGCTTCACCACATGTTCTGCTCCCTGCTCGTGATCTTCCACAACATCTTCGTCTCCTCCAGTCAATGTGTTACGATTGTTATTCTTCATTATCCTGGAATATTTGAACACAGTGAATTCTACTTGATTTTACATTTATTGATTACAGTTGTCGGGACATGGAGTTGAAAATGATTAACCAAACCAAACATGCTGTGACGATGATTGCTTATCATGTTGCTTTCTAGAGATCTTACACTTGTGTCACGTTGTAATGACATGAATGTTTACAAATGACAACAAAGGCTGCAGTGAAGTTATGGATCCATCACGCATTTTGTAGATCTTTCAAATAATAAGATAGATTTCCATCCAATACTTTGATCAGGTTGATCCACCGATCAATACCTCAACATGTTTGTTTATTTCTCCTTTAGTTTCATGGTTAAAAACAAACTCTTTCCTGGACACAGTGTGAACTTCACATCGATACTGATCGGATCATAAACGCAAGTCTACGTGTCTCTGAAACCTTCATGCGTTTCATGTCATTTAACACTTTAACTCAAACAAACGCTTCCAATACCTTCTAAAAACGACACGTGAAGTTGGATCTCACTGTATTCAAAGTGCACTCAGCGAGTAGGACAAGTAGAGGTTCTTGAATTGAAGTTATTTGGGTTAAAGGTCGTATCTTTACTTACGATTCGATACCTTAAGACTTAAAACTGATGGCGATCTGACAATAATCCAATCAGACACATCGATCGATTGGACAGCAACAGGAACAACGAGGTCCTTCAGGTGTTATTCGAGTCATTTCCACGAACATGTTCCTCGAGGATCAACAGAATCTTCCACAGGTTCGTGGAGCTTCGAGCTCGCGTCAATATTAGCGATAAAGCTGATATAAATGTTGATCTAACAGTTCAACTCGACTCGCATCCGGACTGAGAGCAGAAGTCAGTCCAGAACCAACCCAGACGAGGCGTCAGTGTTGACACTGGAATGTTCCTGCTGTGCGAGGCTAACAGGACCAGTTACGTGTCACACTCGCAGCGGCGACCTAGCATCGCGATGCTAACGAAGCTAACGAAGCTAAGCTACAAGTGTCTCACAACAGACAAACTTCGACACTAATGCGTGTCAGCGGCTCTAAACTCGTGCTTCAGACTCGCTCATGAGTCCCAGAGGACGCGCCAGTGACGTGGTTCTGTTTCTTGGCTGTAGAACCAAGAGAGCCGCAGCTAGCTTAGCCTGTTAGCATCTGAGACGAGCTTTAAAAGATGTTCCTTTCGTTCAAACGTCGTTTCTTACGTGTGTGTTACTGACGCGCTGGTTCTGTAGAAGCTCGGTCCGCGCTGGTCATGTACGAGGGTCCGATCGAATGATCCTGCGGGACGTCAGGTCCTGTTTCGTGTTTTGTTGGTGAGCCACGACACTGCAATGGCTGTCCGAGGATCTACTCCAACTACTCCCAACTCACACCCGCCGCTTCCGGTGCGTCTCCCCGCGAAACTCTTCCGGCTGAGAAACCCGTTCAATAAATGCTCCAAAATACGAACTAAAGCAAGTTTATTTTTTTTAATCTTTAAATAAAAAATAAAGCATCCAAACTGCGATCATTTGAATACAAATACTACTTCTTGGAACTCTGCAGCGAGAATTCTGAGCCGCTCTAGTAGAAGAACTCACATTTCTCCTTCAAACTCTTCACATGGCTGCCAGTTTCTTTCAGGATCAACTTTAAAATGCTGGTTCTTACTTTCAGATCTATTCATGGTCAGACCTTCTATCAGTGATCTGATCCAGCCTTACACCCGAGCTCGGGCTCTGAGGTCTGTGGATCAGAATCTACTGATGGTTCCTGAACTTCCGGACCAGAGGAGAGAAATCTCTGTTGCTCCTAAGCTTTGGAACCATCTCTGTGTTCTCTCCTTCTTCTGTTTTTGTGTCCCCCGCCCCCTCCAAAAAACTTTTTTTTTTGTTTTCCCCCCCCCCCCCCCCAAACTTTTTTTTTTTTGTTTTCCCCCCCCCCCCCCCCCCCTTTTTTTTTTTTTTTTTTCCCCCCCCCCCCCCCCCTCTCTCTTTTTTTTGATGATCTACTGACTCCTTCAAGAAACATCTGTGTTTGATGATCTACTGACTCCTTCAAGAAACATCTGTGTTTGATGATCTACTGACTCCTTCAAGAAACATGTGTGTTTGATGATCTACTGACTCCTTCAAGAAACATGTGTGTTTGATGATCTACTGACTCCTTCAAGAAACATCTGTGTTTGATGATCTACTGACTCCTTCAAGAAACATCTGTGTTTGATGATCTACTGACTCCTTCAAGAAACATGTGTGTTTGATGATCTACTGACTCCTTCAAGAAACATGTGTGTTTGATGATCTACTGACTCCTTCAAGAAACATGTGTGTTTGATGATCTACTGACTCCTTCAAGAAACATCTGTGTTTGATGATCTACTGACTCCTTCAAGAAACATGTGTGTTTGATGATCTACTGACTCCTTCAAGAAACATCTGTGTTTGATGATCTACTGACTCCTTCAAGAAACATCTGTGTTTGATGATCTACTGACTCCTTCAAGAAACATCTTAACACACTTTTATTCGTGCTTTTCCTTGATTCTCTAAGACTGTTGTATTTGTCTCGGGGTTATCTTGATCTTTTAAGCATATATTTCATTGAATATTGATTTGATTGTTTAAGCGCTTTGTGACCCTGGTCTGGAAAAGCGCTATATAAATATTATTGACTTACTTACTTAAATAACCATCTATAAAGGTCCTCAGGTGAAAGTAAACTGCTTCAACACCGAGGTACCACAAACAACATCTTATTTAATTGAGTTTGATTGAGTTGGTTTGATATCAACATGTTTTGTTCACAAGTGAGGGGTCATGTTAGATAAGTGGTTAGTTTCAACGTTGATATCTGGGAGGATTTGTGCCAATATATGACGGTCGTGACTCCAACAAAACCAGACCAAGATAAAAAATATCTTGCCTTAAGAATGGATGTTAGAAGCCCTAGAATTATTTTGTCCAGCTGCGATAACACATCCATCTATACAAGCGTCAATAAATACATATAAAATGATCAAATAAATACAAAAACACAATACATTCGTATAAACAAAAATCCTATAAACATACAAAATATAACGATATACAAGATAACAGCATAACATACCAGCAGCACAGAAAATTATGCTTTATTCCGAATCATAATGGTGTCTATTATCAAAACACAAAAGTGTTGCATGAAACTGACTTTTAGTGAATCTTCACCACATAATACAACATCAGAAATTAAAATCATACATAAATAAGATAAAACATTCACAATTCAAAACAAGTAAATACAATGTATTTTGTAGGTTAAGTGTCGCCTTAAGCAGCTGAGATCACAGTCATCACGCTACTTTAAAAGGGAATAAAAGTGGAACCAAACACAACGAGAATCCAGCCGCTCTTTGTTGTTTCCAGACGAGCGAACAAGCGAGAGCACGGGAGGAAATGCCACGTGTACACACTGCGCATGCCCGACGAATCTTACGCTGATCCTGCTGGGTGATCCCAACTTCCGGCGAGAGAGAACCGTCTCACACTTGACAAGGCCCGGCGACCCGCCCGAGCAGGTTCTTCTCTCCGCTCTCTGTCGCCGCCATGGAGGCGTAGAAGCTCCACGATCGAACCCTCTACGTCAGAAGAAGCCCCGTGACGTCACTGCAGGCGCAGCTTTGGTGTAGTTTGTGCTCGAGAGCGACTGTAGCTCCAGAGCAGCAGCTCCAGACCAGCAGCTCCAGACCAGCAGCTCCAGACCAGCAGCTCCGAACTAGATCCTGGTGTCGCTTTCAACATGTCAACGGCCGGACTGAACCCGCAGAACGGGACTGGGACCGGACAGACCTACGCGAACGGTGAGTTCGAGAAGGTTTGGAGAGATGGACGAGAAGAAGGAGAGCAGCGAGCTAATGCTAGTTAGCATTAGCAACAGTTGCTGTCATACTGACCTGGATGTTGACGAACATCACAAACTTCTGTTTCCTCTTAAGATACTCGTAGAATGTATGTCCAGAGATGGTTGAAGCTCAGGTCAGATCCTCAACAAGATGTTGGAACGAACTGCTGCGTGTGTCTAGAAACAGGTTAAATAAATCACGGTTCGTCTCACAATGATGACGCTACAGTGTTGGTGGTCATGTTGTGAAAACAGTGATTTTCCTCATGTTTCCATGGTGATGATGGAGTCTTCAGAGACGAGTGTCCATCAGTCAAAGGTGGTCCATGGTCCAGGTGAACATGAATATAAATGATACTTCCATGGATGACAGTGACATCTCTGGTTCCTCTGATGATCTCTTGATGCTTACAGGAGAATTTCATCCACTTTGACTTGACGGTGACTTCAGGTGTCGAGATGAACGTCTGACGGTTTCTATCATGAGCACAATAATGCACAGTAATGACCCTCCAAACATGTTGTGTAGTTGACATGTCAGCTCGTCCTCGATCTTTCACAGTCGCACACTTTCCAGCTGCTGATGAAACATCTGAGCAAACATCTTCCTCCGTCCATGTTGGACGTCATCCAAGTGTGTCTCTGAGATGGACTCGACTGTCTGGTGTTTCTGCTGTGGATTCATGAAAGAAATGATATTATTGGTGCCTTGTTTGTCTCGTATGTTCTAGTGCTGCTACTGTGTGTCCCTGATGTCACGTCAACACTCAAAGTACACTTATTTAATTGTATGAGTTAAATCCTACAAGGGGTCTCATTATAATTAAGCAATATTCATCCAGTTTATATTTTCATACCCTTGGAACATCTGAGTTGATGCTGTTGGGAAATCGATGTTTTGACCTTCTGTAGTTGAAGAAGTGTGTTCATGCTTCAGTGAGACGTGCCACAGATTCCCTGGATTACTCTATGCTCTAATCCCACTTGACTGACTTACCTCAGCTTCTTGTGACACTGCGATGGACTAAAGGGATTGTGGAGTCTTTTCGCAGTTGTGTAACGCTGCAGTGTGAGGAGTTCAGTCTTACTGTGTCGAGACTTTCCTACAAACCACTGCTGCCTCGTTCGATTCTTTCAACAATAAGGAGATGATTTAGAATAAAAATAATGAAGGTTCATGACATAAGAAGTTGGTTTTGTTGCTCTTTTCTATTCCAATCTCACGCCTGTGTGCGACTTAGTCATAATGTGTGCGCTTGTGGTTCATCGGTCTCTTGATGGTTCTGAGTTGAATCTGTCGACACTCGACTGCTGCTTTATCTTTGTGTAGAAAATGATTTTTCTTGATGTTATTAATGCAGAAACGTTACATTCCTGCAGCCCATAAACAATCTAGTCTCTACTTTACAAACTTTTCTATTTCCTCTATAATTCCACCTCCTATGGACCCGCATCACTGCAACTATGTTTCTGTTCCTGTGTGTCCTCACTGAGGGGTTTAACTACCTGTCCTAAGCCTGTCCTCTCACCGGGACATAAGCCTGTCCTCTCACCGGGACATAAGCCTGTCCTCTCACCGGGACATAAGCCTGTCCTCTCACCGGGACATAAGCCTGTCCTCTCACCGGGACATAAGCCTGTCCTCTCACCGGGACATAAGCCTGTCCTCTCACCGGGACATAAGCCTGTCCTCTCACCGGGACATAAGCCTGTCCTCTCACCGGGACATAAGCCTGTCCTCTCACCGGGACATAAGCCTGTCCTCTCACCGGGACATAAGCCTGTCCTCTCACCGGGACATAAGCATGTCCTCTCACCGGGACATAAGCCTGTCCTCTCACCGGGACATAAGCATGTCCTCTCACCGGGACATAAACCTGTCCTCTCACCGGGACATAAGCCTGTCCTCTCACCGGGACATAAGCCTGTCCTCTCACCGGGACATAAGCCTGTCCTCTCACCGGGACATAAGCCTGTCCTCTCACCGGGACATAAGCATGTCCTCTCACCGGGACATAAGCCTGTCCTCTCACCGGGACATAAGCATGTCTCGCTTGGATCTTCATGTTTGCAGCAGTGGTTTTCCTTGTTGTTATCGTAGTTTAATGCATGGTTTTCAAACGTGTTCAATGATCCTAGAGTTGTGTTGCTGAACAACTAACTTGTATCAAACTAACTCACTCGTCTCTCTCTGCAGGTCCATCTCAGAATCCTGCCGGGCCGCCTCAGCATCCAGGGGTCGGTTATGGAATGAATCACCAGCCGGCCTACAATGCAATGCAAGCCAAAGCACCTGCGCCCCCCTCTGGACTGTACCCCTCGGGGCAGTACCCCCCTGCTAGCTCATACCAACATGGTCCGCCCCCCTCCTCTTATCCAGGCCCGACCCTGATGCCCAGACCCCCTCTAGGAGCTCCGGTATCTCACACCCCTCCCCAGTCCGTCAGTCCGATCCCTGGTCCCAGACTACCCCCCGCACATGGAACACCCCCCCCTCCGGCTGTGTCCTCCAGCAGCTACTACCCAAATACCCAGCATCCTCAGCAGCAGCCGCCGCCCATGGCGCCATCATGGCAATACAACTCGGCGCCCCCTTCTATGAACGCGCCGGTGCCGGGCCCAGCGACCAATCACGTGAACCCGCCCGCCAGCATGACGGCACCACAAGCTGCAGCGTACACCTCAACACCGCCCGTGTCTTACAGCGCTCAACCCAACCATGTGGGGGTCCCCCCGGGCCAGCAGCACCATGTGGGGGTCCCCCCGGGCCAGCAGCACCATGTGGGGGTCCCCCCGGGCCAGCAGCGCGGCTACACGCACCCAGGTACAGAACCCTCGACATGATCAGAGTCCTGGACGGTCCTTCATTCCTGGTCATGTGCTGACGAGGTCAAGACGCACAAACAGGAAGTGTTGTGTAGATTGTGTCGTGTCAGGAGAAAGATCTGTGTCGTCTGAGGCCACTTTACATTTTTGATAAGCAAAACTAAATGGTAACTTATTCTGACTGTATAAGTTATTTTTACTACAAGTAGTTAGATCTAGTAAAGATCTAGTAAAGATCTAGTAAAGATCTAGTATAGATCTAGTATAGATCTAGTATAGATCTAGTAAAGATCTAGTAAAGATCTAGTATAGATCTAGTAAAGATCTAGTAAAGATCTAGTATAGATCTAGTATAGATCTAGTATAGATCTAGTATAGATCTAGTATAGATCTAGTAAAGATCTAGTAATCTAGTAAAGATCTAGTATAGATCTAGTATAGATCTAGTATAGATCTAGTAAAGATCTAGTAAAGATCTAGTATAGATCTAGTATAGATCTAGTATAGATCTAGTATAGATCTAGTATAGATCTAGTATAGATCTAGTAAAGATCTAGTAAAGATCTAGTAAAGATCTAGCAAAGATCTAGCAAAGATCTAGTAAAGATCAGTGTCTAGACTTGAACAGTGTGTCGTGTTGGGATGTGAAGAAACGTCTCAGTGCTGCTGGTTTCATCTCTTTATCTGCAAAGAAACCATGACCTGTGATCTGCTGATATGTTGGCGCTGGACTTTGACCTCTGCCCTCTGAATCACGGCTGATTGTTGCCACTGGATTTCTTCCAGGCACTCGTTCACTGAATAAGTCCAAAGTTCAACACACCTTGTTGAGAAGGAAACACATGAAGTCATTTAGACTTGATTGTCTTCACCGGAATATCTGTTTGTACTTGAACTTTGATCTTATTTCTAACTTGGGCTGTAAACTGGAAAATCGTCGCACTTTTTATCAACAAATTTGAAATGTACGTAAAGTTATAGTTTGGCCAAAAACTCCCATTTAGCTCAGTTTCTAATCATCGTCACGTCGACTAATGTTTGGGAATATTTTCAGAGTAATGCGCTAAAACCCTTCTCTTCCAGGCACTGCACCCCCACCAGTGAACCCCATGGTTCCTCAGACTTATCAGCCGGTCAGAGGTCCATATGGACCCCCACCTCCTGGTCCACCACCCACCATGAAACCCACAGCGCCTCCTACTGGAGCGCCTCTAGCGAACGCCACCCCTCCGCCTGGTAAGACTTCAACACATCATCTCTAATGAGACCCTAAAGTCCTTCAACATGAACGTTCCATCAGAGCTTCTGCACAAAAGTTAAAAACCAGAGAATAGGTTTAGCACCTATTCTCTGGTTTTTAACTTTCGTTTCAACAGAATTATGAATTATAAGGTTTAATAATGAAGGCTTTTAATTCATGCCTCCCTTATAATCAACCAACTCTTTCTTTCACTACGTTTTCAAGTCGTGATTGAAGGCTGTGTTCTGGTGCTTCATTGATCCGACAGTAACACATTACAGCTGCATGTTTATGGCCGTCAGCTCTTCACTTGCAAACACTGACCAGCCTCGTCTGTTTCTCTCCTCTGACCTCCACATGCCAGGTCAGTGCGGGGCAGCTGTCGACACACTGTCCCCCACTGAACCCCACGTCCAGGAGGGGGATGTTGAATGTCCAGGTGTGGTTTGATCCGTCACTAGCTGTGGGTGTAGTAGTTCCTTCATGTGTTCATCATGTTCACTCCATGTGTTCATCATGTTCCATGTGTTCATCATGTTCACTCCATGTGTTCATCATGTTCAGTCCATGTGTTCATCATGTTCCATGTGTTCATCATGTTCACTCCATGTGTTCATCATGTTCCATGTGTTCATCATGTTCACTCCATGTGTTCATCATGTTCCATGTGTTCATCATGTTCACTCCATGTGTTCATCATGTTCACTCCATGTGTTCATCATGTTCACTCCATGTGTTCATCATGTTCCATCCATGTGTTCATCATGTTCACTCCATGTGTTCATCATGTTCACTCCATGTGTTCATCATGTTCACTCCATGTGTTCATCATGTTCACTCCATGTGTTCATCATGTTCACTCCATGTGTTCATCATGTTCACTCCATGTGTTCATCATGTTCACTCCATGTGTTCATCATGTTCACTCCATGTGTTCATCATGTTCCATCCATGTGTTCATCATGTTCACTCCATGTGTTCATCATGTTCACTCCATGTGTTCATCATGTTCCATCCATGTGTTCATCATGTTCACTCCATGTGTTCATCATGTTCCATCCATGTGTTCATCATGTTCCATCCATGTGTTCATCATGTTCCATCCATGTGTTCATCATGTTCACTCCATGTGTTCCATCCATGTGTTCATCATGTTCACTCCATGTGTTCATCATGTTCAATCCATGTGTTCATCATGTTCCATCCATGTGTTCATCATGTTCCATCCATGTGTTCATCATGTTCCATCCATGTGTTCATCATGTTCCATCCATGTGTTCATCATGTTCCATCCATGTGTTCATCATGTTCCATCCATGTGTTCATCATGTTCCATCCATGTGTTCATCATGTTCACTCCATGTGTTCATCATGTTCCATCCATGTGTTCATCATGTTCACTCCATGTGTTCATCATGTTCCATCCATGTGTTCATCATGTTCCATCCATGTGTTCATCATGTTCACTCCATGTGTTCATCATGTTCCATCCATGTGTTCATCATGTTCCATCCATGTGTTCATCATGTTCCATCCATGTGTTCATCATGTTCCATCCATGTGTTCATCATGTTCCATCCATGTGTTCATCATGTTCCATCCATGTGTTCATCATGTTCCATCCATGTGTTCATCATGTTCCATCCATGTGTTCATCATGTTCACTCCATGTGTTCATCATGTTCCATCCATGTGTTCATCATGTTCCATCCATGTGTTCATCATGTTCCATCCATGTGTTCATCATGTTCCATCCATGTGTTCATCATGTTCCATCCATGTGTTCATCATGTTCCATCCATGTGTTCATCATGTTCCCATGTGTCATCCATGTGTTCATCATGTTCCATCCATGTGTTCATCATGTTCCATCCATGTGTTCATCATGTTCCATCCATGTGTTCATCATGTTCACTCCATGTGTTCATCATGTTCCATCCATGTGTTCATCATGTTCCATCCATGTGTTCATCATGTTCCATCCATGTGTTCATCATGTTCCATCCATGTGTTCATCATGTTCCATCCATGTGTTCATCATGTTCCATCCATGTGTTCATCATGTTCCATCCATGTGTTCATCATGTTCCATCCATGTGTTCATCATGTTCCATCCATGTTCATCATGTTCTCCATGTGTTCATCATGTTCCATCCATGTGTTCATCATGTTCCATCCATGTGTTCATCATGTTCCATCCATGTGTTCATCATGTTCCATCCATGTGTTCATCATGTTCCATCCATGTGTTCATCATGTTCCATCCATGTGTTCATCATGTTCCATCCATGTGTTCATCATGTTCCATCCATGTGTTCATCATGTTCACTCCATGTGTTCATCATGTTCCATCCATGTGTTCATCATGTTCACTCCATGTGTTCATCATGTTCACTCCATGTGTTCATCATGTTCCATCCATGTGTTCATCATGTTCCATCCATGTGTTCATCATGTTCACTCCATGTGTTCATCATGTTCCATCCATGTGTTCATCATGTTCCATCCATGTGTTCATCATGTTCCATCCATGTGTTCATCATGTTCACTCCATGTGTTCATCATGTTCCATCCATGTGTTCATCATGTTCCATCCATGTGTTCATCATGTTCCATCCATGTGTTCATCATGTTCCATCCATGTGTTCATCATGTTCCATCCATGTGTTCATCATGTTCCATCCATGTGTTCATCATGTTCCATCCATGTGTTCATCATGTTCACTCCATGTGTTCATCATGTTCACTCCATGTGTTCATCATGTTCCATCCATGTGTTCATCATGTTCCATCCATGTGTTCATCATGTTCCATCCATGTGTTCATCATGTTCCATCCATGTGTTCATCATGTTCCATCCATGTGTTCATCATGTTCCATCCATGTGTTCATCATGTTCCATCCATGTGTTCATCATGTTCCATCCATGTGTTCATCATGTTCCATCCATGTGTTCATCATGTTCCATCCATGTGTTCATCATGTTCCATCCATGTGTTCATCATGTTCCATCCATGTGTTCATCATGTTCCATCCATGTGTTCATCATGTTCCATCCATGTGTTCATCATGTTCATCATGTTCCATCCATGTGTTCATCATGTTCCATCCATGTGTTCATCATGTTCCATCCATGTGTTCATCATGTTCCACCCATGTGTTCATCATGTTCCATCCATGTGTTCATCATGTTCCATCCATGTGTTCATCATGTTCCATCCATGTGTTCATCATGTTCACTCCATGTGTTCATCATGTTCCATCCATGTGTTCATCATGTTCCATCCATGTGTTCATCATGTTCCATCCATGTGTTCATCATGTTCCATCCATGTGTTCATCATGTTCCATCCATGTGTTCATCATGTTCCATCCATGTGTTCATCATGTTCCATCCATGTGTTCATCATGTTCCATCCATGTGTTCATCATGTTCCATGTGTCCATGTGTTCCATCCATGTGTTCCATCCATCATGTGTTCATCATGTTCCATCCATGTGTTCATCATGTTCCATCCATGTGTTCATCATGTTCCATCCATGTGTTCATCATGTTCCATCCATGTGTTCACCATCTAGCAACACGTGCTCTTCATCTCTTTGGACTACATCCATGTCCAGTAGTTTTCCAGGACCTGAACTCTTTATTTTCATGTCACATCTAAGCACTGATTGTAGATCTGCTCCTCAACGTGTGAGAGCTGATGGTTGATGTCCACGATGCTTCTGAGCTCATGTCCACAGACACTCTTTAAATGTTGGTGGATCATCTCTCGTCTCCATCTGTGAAGACTCTTTCTCGACGTGCATGAATGTTTCACTCCTCGTTCATATCTGACGTCACGTGTCGTCCTCCATGTCTTCTGGATCTCCAGAGGTTCTCATCCAGAGCGTGGAGGAGTTTGTTCATTGTGTTTGTTCTTCAACAGGAGCCGCTGGCAACAGTTCTCAGATCAGCTATAACCACGTTGACAGTAAGACGGGTACGTTCATGTCTCACTGACCACTGTTGTCTGACCAGGTGTTTGGAAGTTCATGTTCCTCGTCTGTGGAACAACTTGACATGCAAATGTGATTCAAATCCACCAGCTGGCGTCGAGTGACTTCAGCTGCGTGACCTTGAACCCTGGAAACGATGTTTTTACGTCACAAGAACTCGTCTTCGTGTCGAACCACATCATTAGCATTTACAAAATAAATATAAACGAAGGGCTTTCTTTTCAGTTGTGTGAGTTGAACCTCAAATCCTAATATTTAAGGTCAACCCTGGACTACATGTCCTTGAGATCATCTCTGGTTAAACTGAGACAATGAATGAAAAGTCTAATTTTAATTGTGGTTTGTCTTCTACTGACTTCTGCTCTGTTGTTCCAAACATTAACATCAACTCAGTTCTTAAACTTAAACGGTTCTTCTCTCTGCTCTCGTCTCCAAACATCTGTTGTTTTAACGGACCTTCTTATGAACAGAATCTTTTCTGTTACCTCACCAGGCCCACCTCAGCCTGGACCACCTGGTCGGCATTTGGGGCACTACCCCTCTCTACCCCCCGGGTACCAGCAAAGCCAGGCCCCCCCCGGTGGTCCCGTGCAGCCTCCGATGCAGGGCGGCTCCCAGCAGTTCCCTCAGGGCCCTCAGGTCTACCAGCAGGTCGGAGCGACTCCTGTCTTCCTGCAGGGATTGGACTTTAAAATACTGTCGACCCTCTTTCCAGCCGTCGAGAGGTCCGGGACCCTCACAGTTGAGTCCGTCTCTGGCTGCCATGAGTCTCCAGTCCAGCACCCCAGAAGCCCTCAGGGTGGTCAACCTGCTGCAGGAGAGGAACATCCTGCCTCCGAGCTCCATCCCACCACCAACGCCCTGCCTGCCTCAAGACCTGCAGAAGATCAACTGCCATCCAGAGTAAGAGTCACGTGACCCGCCGTGATGTCATCATGGTAGCTTGACTCCAGCGTGGATTCGTTTGTGTCTCCAGGGTTTTCCGAAGTACACTGACCAGCATCCCGCAGACCCAGTCTCTGCTCAACAAAGCCAAGATGCCTCTGGGTCTACTTCTCCATCCCTTTAAGGACCTCTCGGTACGAAACGTGGCTTCAAAGCTCAAGTCAATCACTGGAAAACATTTCAAGATGTTTATGTCAGTTGTTTCCACCAACTCTCCACCCCTCGGTTCCTCAACCCAGACGCCAATCATAGAGAAAAGAAGGCCCCTGATGCAGGTAGGAGAACGTTTAGAAGTTGAATGATTAGGTTCTGAACCACAGAGTGATGTAGGTTCAGAACCACAGAAGGTTCCCTGATGTAGGTTCAGAACCACAGAAGGTTCCCTGATGTAGGTTCTGAACCACAGAAGGTTCCCTGATGTAGGTTCTGAACCACAGAAGGTTCCCTGATGTAGGTTCAGAACCACAGAAGGTTCCCTGATGTAGGTTCTGAACCACAGAAGGTTCCCTGATGTAGGTTCAGAACCACAGAAGGTTCCCTGATGTAGGTTCAGAACCACAGAAGGTTCCCTGATGTAGGTTCTGAAACCACAGAAGGTTCCCTGATGTAGGTTCAGAACCACAGAAGGTTCCCTGATGTAGGTTCAGAAACCTGATTAGGTTCAGAACCACAGAAGGTTCCCTGATGTAGGTTTAACACAGGTTCCCCTGATGTAGGTTCAGAACCACAGAAGGTTCCCTGATGTAGGTTCTGAACCACAGAAGGTTCCCTGATGTAGGTTCAGAACCACAGAAGGTTCCCTGATGTAGGTTCTGAACCACAGAAGGTTCCCTGATGTAGGTCAGAACAGGTTCTGAACCACAGAAGGTTCCCTGATGTAGGTTCAGAACCACAGAAGGTTCCCTGATGTAGGTTCAGAACCACAGAAGGTTCCCTGATGTAGGTTCAGAACCACAGAAGGTTCCCTGATGTGGGTTGAACAGAAGGTTCCCTGATGAGGACAGAAACCACAAAAGGTTCCCTGATGTAGGTTCAGAACCACAGAAGTCCCTGATGTAGGTTCAGAACCACAAGAAGGTTCCCTGATGTAGGTTCAGAACCACAGAAGTCCAAGAGGTTCAGAACCACAGAAGGTTCCCTGATGTAGGTTCAGAACCACAGAAGGTTCCCTGATGTAGGTTCTGAACCAAACAAACTGTCAGTTCCAGGTTATTTATATATATATATATATATATATATATATAAATTTCCCTAGAAATCTGTGAAGAGCATTTTTTAATAAAACTTAATAATATTTCAATAATAATTCAATACAAAAGATGTTCTGCAAAGAATGTTCGGCATTAAAGTTCTCATCTAATCTAAGACTCAGGAGCAGAACATGATGTTGAGATGAAACTCTTCATCCAGCAGAACATGGACTAACAAGTCTGTTCTCTTCAGTGATTAAGGTTTGTTTAAACTTAGGTTAAAATCCTTCAAATCTAGCAAATTAGACATTTTTTCAAAGAAATGCAGCGACGGAGCAAAAGGGCTTCAAAGAACCTTCAGAGCACTGACTCTTCCTGGAGGCTCTGACATGTGTTCTCCTGCAGCAACTTCCTGTGGTGGCGTCCAGCACCATCGTCCGGTGTCGCTCCTGTAGAACCTACATCAACCCCTTCGTGTCCTTCCTGGACCAGAGGAGGTGGAAATGTAACTTGTGTTTCCGGGTCAACGATGGTGAGTTTGAAACGAGAGGTTCATTCATGGACTCGCTGTAGTAAGAGGTCCTCTGCTCTCTCAGTCCCGGAGGAGTTCATGTACAACCCGGTCAGCAGGTCGTACGGGGAGCCGCACAAGAGACCCGAAGTCCAGAACGCCACCATCGAGTTCATCGCTCCTTCAGAGTACATGGTGCGTCTCCTTCGCTCGCGCCGTCAAGCGTCGCTAACGTGTTGCTAACGTGTCGCTAACGTGTCGCTAACGTGTCGCTAACGTGTCGCTAACGTGTCGCTAACGTGTCGCTAACGTGTCGTCGCCTCCACAGCTGAGGCCGCCGCAGCCCGCCGTCTATCTCTTCCTGCTGGACGTGTCCCACAACGCCGTGGAGACGGGCTACCTGGACGTGTTCTGCCAGTCCATGCTGGACAACATCAACGCGTACGAGTGTTGGTGAGAAGGTGTGTCTGCAGGCGTGTGACCTTCTGTGGTGCGTTCAGGCTTCCTGGAGACTCGCGGACCAAAGTGGGCTTCATCACCTTCGACAGCACCATCCACTTCTACAACCTCCAGGAGGGTCTCTCTCAGCCGCAGATGCTCATCGTGTCGGACATCGAAGGTGAAGGTTCCAGACGTTACTCTGCCGTCCTTCGTGGTCTTCATGTTTGTGCTCCACAGACGTGTTCCTACCCACACCAGACAGCCTTCTCGTGAACCTCAACGAATGCAAAGAGGTGAGGAACTTTGACCTTTCGTTTGGATCCTGGTCTCTGACCTCTTCTCCCTCCAGCTCGTGCAGGACCTCCTCAAGAGTCTACCGACACTATTCCAGAAGACCATGGAGACCCAGTCCGCCCTCGGCTCCGCCCTGCAAGCTGCGTTCAAACTCTTGTCGCCCACTGGGGGGCGCATGTCCGTGTTCCAGACCCAGCTGCCTAACCTGGGGGTCGGCGCGCTGCAGTCCAGGGAGGACCCCAACCAGCGGGCGTCTGCCAAGGCGAGTCCAGGACGATTGTGTCTGATCTGATGTGTAACTTGAGTGTGTTTGGATCCAGGACATCCAGCACTTGTCTCCAGCCACAGACTTCTACAAGAAGCTGGCTCTGGACTGCTCCGGACAACAGGTCGCTGTGGACCTGTTCCTGCTGAGCTCCCAGTACTGTGACCTGGCGTCTCTCGGTGAGTCTCACGACGACTCCATGTTTTGTGGCTCCCTCTAGTGTTGGATCATGGTAATGTCGCTTCTGTTGGTTCTCGTCGCTGCATTTCTAGGATTTGAAAAACAAAATCTCTCAGTGCTTCAGACATTATGGTAACGAGTGCAAACGCCGTCTCTGAGCCACTGGTTCTCGATCAGTTGTGTTGCTACGGCTCTGCTTGTCCAGTCAAAGGTCATCGTCAAGCGAACGTTAAAATAAAATCTGGTGTCACAGAAGATTTGATTAAACAAAATATGTTTTTTAACTTCATCAATGTGACTTTGAGACAAACAAAGACATCAAGGACGAGTGATTCTTAAAGAGAGTGAACACACACTTGAGTGATACTTAAAGAGAGTGAACACACACTTGAGTGATTCTTAAAGAGAGTGAACACACACTTGAGTGATTCTTAAAGAGAGTGAACACACACTTGAGTGATACTTGAAGAGAGTGAACACACACTTGAGTGATACTTAAAGAGAGTGAACACACACTTGAGTGATTCTTAAAGAGAGTGAACACACACTTGAGTGATACTTGAAGAGAGTGAACACACACTTGAGTGATACTTAAAGAGAGTGAACACACACTTGAGTGATTCTTAAAGAGAGTGAACACACACTTGAGTGATTCTTAAAGAGAGTGAACACACACTTGAGTGATTCTTAAAGAGAGTGAACACACACTTGAGTGATACTTAAAGAGAGTGAACACACACTTGAGTGATACTTAAAGAGAGTGAACACACACTTGAGTGATTCTTAAAGAGAGTGAACACACACTTGAGTGATACTTAAAGAGAGTGAACACACACTTGAGTGATTCTTAAAGAGAGTGAACACACACTTGAGTGATTCTTGAACAAAGTAAGTGAGTGAACACACACTTGAGTGATACTTAAAGAGAGTGAACACACACTTGAGTGATTCTTAAAGAGAGTGAACACACACTTGAGTGATTCTTAAAGAGAGTGAACACACACTTGAGTGATACTTAAAGAGTGAACACACACATCAACTCTTGATGATACTGAAAGCGCGTGAGCGTGCGTTTTTGAGAGTGTGGAGACCCCGTCCTTGGTTTTGTTGTGGGGGCTTTTTTTGTGTGCCCTATCACTTCCTGCTCTGGTCCTCCCAGGATGCATCTCTCGATACTCTGCTGGCAGCGTCCACTACTTCCCCTCGTATCACCACCAACACAACCCTGCTCAGGTGGAGAGGTTCCAGAAGGACCTGAAGAGATACCTGAGCAGAAAGATCGGCTTCGAGGCTGTGATGAGGATACGATGCACCAAAGGTGAGAAGAACGTTTGTGCTTGAACTGGAGTGTGTTTTATTTTGGAGTGTGTCTTATTTTGGAGTGTGTCTTATTTTGGAGTGTGTCTTATTTTGGAGTGTGTCTTATTTTGGAGTGCGTGTGTGCGTGTGTGTGCGTGTGTGTGTGTGTGTATGTGTGTGTGTGTGCGTGTGTGTGTATGTGTGTGTGTGTGTGTGTGTGTGTGTGTGTGTGTGTGTGTGTGTGTGTGTGCGCACATAAATGATCAATCGCATTAAGTCGGCTTCATTAATTAATAGAACAACATAAATGCAAGTATAAAGTCAGAACTTCTCCTTAAAGAATCTTCTTTGATGAACTGAAAATAGTTTGATTATAAGTTTGAAACAAAGATTTCAAGTGGAAAAAAAGAGTGTTGTCTGGATGAAGATGATGATGAAGATGAAGAAGATGATGATGAAGATGAAGAACATGGTGATGATGAAGATGACGATGATGATGAAGATGATGATGATGAAGATGAAGAACATGGTGATGATGATGATGATGATGAAGATGAAGAAGATGGTGATGATGAAGATGACGATGATGATGAAGATGATGATGATGAAGATGAAGAACATGGTGATGATGATGATGATGAAGATGATGATGATGAAGATGATGAAGATGATGATGGTGATGATGAAGATGATGAAGATGATGATGGTGATGATGAAGATGATGAAGATGATGATGACGATGATGGTGACAATGAAGATGATGACGATGATGAAGATGAAGATGATGATGGTGATGATGAAGATGATGAAGATGATGACGATGATGATGATGAAGATGAAGAACATGGTGATGATGATGATGATGACGATGATGATGAAGATGATGATGGTGATGATGAAGATGATGAAGATGATGAAGATGATGAAGATGATGATGGTGATGATGAAGATGATGAAGATGATGATGACGATGATGGTGACAATGAAGATGATGACGATGATGAAGATGATGATGGTGATGATGAAGATGATGATGGTGATGATGAAGATGATGAAGATGAAGATGACGATGATGATGACGATGATGATGATGAAGATGAAGAACATGGTGATGATGACGATGATGAAGATGATGATGGTGATGATGGTGATGATGAAGATGATGAAGATGATGATGGTGACAATGAAGATGATGACGATGATGGTGACAATGAAGATGAAGATGATGATGGTGACAATGAAGATGATGACGATGATGGTGACAATGAAGATGATGAAGATGATGGTGACAATGAAGATGATGAAGATGATGGTGACAATGAAGATGATGAAGATGATGGTGACAATGAAGATGAAGAGGATGAGGATGAGGATGAGGATGAAGATGAGGATGAAGATTAAGGAGATGGTTTGATGTCTCTCTCCAGGTCTCTCCATCCACACGTTCCACGGGAACTTCTTCGTGAGGTCCACTGATCTCCTGTCGCTGCCGAACGTGAACCCAGACTCAGGCTTCGCCGTTCAAATGTCCATCGAGGAGAACCTGGACGACATGCAGGTGGTCTCGTTCCAGGCCGCTCTGCTCTACACGTCCAGCAAAGGTTGGTGACGACAGATGTTCTGTGGACCAGACTGACGGATGTGTTCCAGGAGAGAGAAGGATCCGCGTCCACACGCTGTGTCTGCCTGTCGTCAGCTCGCTGTCCGACGTGTTCGCTGGAGCCGACGTGCACGCTATCACTGGACTGCTGGCCTGCATGGGTGAGTACCTGCTGCACTGCTACACACTACTACACAACTGTGTGTGAGTCCCTGCTACACACTACTACACAACCTTTTAGTCCCTCTACACACTACTACACAACCTTGTGTGAGTCCCTGCTACACACTACTACACAACCTGTGTGTGAGTCCCTGCTACACACTACTACACAACCTGTTTGTGTGTCACTGCGACACTTGTATCAACTACTACACAGCCTGTGATTCAATTCAATTTTATTTCAAGTGTCTTATCATAACAAAGTTATCTCAAGACACTATACAGTTGAAATAAGACTACAGTTGATTAAGGAAAAATAGATCCAGCAATTCAACAAAGAGCAAGAAACAAAACACTGTACAGTGAGCAATGGCGAGGAAAAACTTCCTTTTAGAAGCAGAAACCTGGAGCCAGACTCATTGTTGACGGCCTGCCGCTTTGACCGGCTGGGAGGAAGGATGGGGGGGTAGACAGATGGATAAGGAGAGGAGTGAGGGAGGATAGAGTGAGAGAAAAGAGGAGAGTGTAGGAGAGTCCATGGGGGTGTTGGAGAGAACTCGGGATCTGGGGGGCCCAAGCCGTGGAAGGAACCCGCGGGAGACCAGGATCCGGCAGGCGAGATAACCACCAGAGCCGACCCCAAACACCAGCGAGAAGGCGGACCACCAGCGAGAAGGCGGACCACCAGCGAGAAGGCGGACCACCACCGGGGGCGTGAGAGGGCGAGCACAGGCGAGGACTACAAGGAAGCAAAGAGGGGGAGGCACCAGGCGCAGGCACGGAGGCAGAGGGACAGCCAGAAAAACCAGTCAGGGGATAGAGCCCCGGGGCCAGGCCGGGCCACGGAAGACCCCCAGACCGTCAGGCCGCCACCAAGTCCATAGCAGGGGACCGAGCCAAGGAGATAGGGATCCACCACAGCAGCGGCGGCGGAGCCCCCCCCAATACCCTGCGGACACGGCCAGTAGCCGGGTCGAGTGCCACTGCATGTCCCCCGGGTCACAGGGGGGCCACTCTTGTGCGGGCAGGGCGGGGGTAATGGGGCTGCAGCCGTCCGGGAACGGCCCCCAATCTTCAAACTGTAGACCGTCCCCAACAGCCACAGCCCACCTCCCCCATGTCATGAGGGAAGTTTGGGGGGCCAGCAGTATTTCATAGGCGGTCCACGGTCTCTCAGGTGCAGAGGCTCCGCCCATCACACGTACTGACCCCCAGCCCCCGCCCCCACCCACCATGCAGCACCCAGGGGGACAGCATCACTTGCATGGGCGGTACATGGTCTCTACGGTAACATGGGTCCGCCCAATGCCTCCGCCGTCCCCCAACATGGCCCCGCCCAGTGTGGCCCCCCCACCTGGGAAGCCCCCGAAAGACCGACCAACCCGGCCACGAACCCCCAGGACCAAGGGTGACAAACTCCCCGACCACAGCACATGCCACACAGGGCGGGTAGAGGACCACAGCTACCGCTGCAACAGACACCCACCGCCAAGACAGGCCCCCACAGCCCCCCACCACAGACCAGGTGAAGCCATCGGGGCCGGATGGCCATCCAGAACACCCGGCCAGCCCCAGCCCCACCCCTAACGGTTCACCCGCCAACCCCGTCAGCCGGACCAGCAACCCCCCAGCCCCAGCACCGCCCCCAACGCAACCCCCCGTCCACCGCCCCAACCACCCCCGCCAGCACCAACCCCGCACACCACCAAAGACCCCCGGAAGCGGGCCACCCCCACGCCGGCACACGGGGCCATCGCGGCACCAGCGGTCACCACCACCAGGCCCAAGGCCCCACAGGCCCCACCAGCCGGGCCCCTCACACCCGAATCGGCCAAGCCAGAACGGCCCCGGCGAGTAAAGAAGGATATACAGAGCTGGTGTCTAAAACTCCTCCAGCATTCTCAGCCTATAGCAGCTAAGATAAACAGTTTTGTTAGTTATAACAGCTAAGATAAACAGTCTTGTTAGTTATAACAGCTAAAGATAAACAGTCTTGTTAGTTATAGCAGCTAAAGATAAACAGTTAAGTTAATTATAGGCTTTATCGAAAAGTAAGGTTTTAAGATTGTTTTTAAACATAGAGAGGGTGTCTGCCCTCCGGACTGAAGCCGGTAGTTTGTTCCACAGCAGAGGGGCTTGAAAACTGAAGGCCCTGGCTCCAAATCTACATTTAGAGATTTGTGGTATAACTAGTAGATCAGAGTTTAGGGATTGTAAGGTCCTAGAGGGTTGGTAAGTTTGGATTAAATCTTTAATGTATGTTGGTGCTAGACCATGTAAGGCTTTATAGGTTAGGAGAAGGATTTTAAATTGTATCTAAATTCTACAGGAAGACAATGTAGGGAAGACAGTACAGGTGTGTTTGCGCCTCTTAGTCTTAGTCAGGACACGAGCTGCAGATGAATGAGCTGAAGATTCTGAGAGATTTTTTAGAACATCCTGACAGAAGAGAGATACAATAGTCCAGCCTGGAGGTAACAAAAGCATGGATGAGCTTCTCAGCATCTAAAGGAAGGAAATGCCTAATTTTTGAAATGTTACAAAGGTGGAAGTAAGCAGGCCGTGAGATTTGTTTTATGTGTGAGTTAAAAGTCCTCGTCAAAGCAGACACTGATTCTTTACAGTGGTGCTCGTAGCAGGAGCAAGTCCATTTTGTAAAGATCATTAGTTAATGATTAGAATCGAATAGAATAGAAAAGCTGATGGACTGATGGACTGATGGACTGATGGTCTGATGGACTGATGGTCTGATGGACTGATGGACTGATGGACTGATGGACTGATGGTCTGATGGACTGATGGACTGATGGACTGATGGCTCCGTGTCAGCCTGGCTTCAGTACTGAATAAGAACTTGGGGTTATTCTTATTTGCTTCTATAAGTGATGAGTAATATGAGGCTCTGGCTGAAGAGATGTCTTGTATATTTTTAACTTCTCCTGCCAGTCCTGGTAGAATTCATTATGTTTTGATGAACCATTTCTTCTCTAGTCGTCTAGAAACCTGTTTTAATTGACGTGTTACTGAGTAAACCAGGGAGCAAGACTACTTCTGTTGACAGTCTTTTGAGTTAGTGGTGGATGAAGTCAAGCGTATTGTGCAACGAGTCTGTAAAACTGCCCACAAAGTTATCAATGTCGGGGTGACTATGGTAGAGTTTCTTGACTCACTGAGGCGTTTTACTGACACTGAGGGAATTAATTCATAAACTTGGTAACAACACTTTCAGACATCTTTTGAGATCCTGCTCTGTAGACTCTGGTCATTTAAGATCAAATCAAAGGTTATTAATTGATGGTCAGAAAGAAGTGAATTCTGAGGAGAGACAATAACATTTTTAATTTCAAGTCCGTATGTTAGGACAAGATCTAATGTGAGCTTAAAGCAGTGAGTCGTTCATGAACATACTGAGAGAAATGACTCCAGGATAGAGTTAAACCTGTTAGCTAAGCTATCATGGACCATATTATTATTATTATTATTATTATTATTATTATCATATCAACATGGATGTTAAACCAACAATAATCACTTTATCTGATTTAAGCAGCAGCTGCTCAAGAACTCAGACAAGAATTCAGAATAAGGTCCAGGAGGACGATAGACTCCAACAAAGAGAAGTGACTGATCTCAAGGTAGTATTAGATATACTGAGTATAATACTTTCAAAAGAGTTGAAATCACATTGTGGTCTAGTAAAGGTTTTGAAGACATGACTTCAAAGAGTTGAAATCACAGTTGGTGTTGATCATTTAAAGATAGTTATCAGCTTTCATTTAAAGATAGTCACTAGGTAAGTATAATAAGTCTATGGTTTTATCTGATATAAGTTCATTAATTAGTGCAGCTTCTGAGGACAGGGATGGATATTCAACAATCACTTAATTCTCCTCTACAATGGTAGTATTTATTTGATTTAGATTTATTTGAATTAGATTATCTTTAACAATCTTCTACTGACATTTTTACTTGGTTTTATTAAGCGGGTCAGATTGACCCTCTATGTGGTTAGAGGCGGGTGGCTGTTGTGGGAGAAGAAGAGGGTGAAGATGCTTCTGATCTGTGCTCTGAGTCACGTTACACTAAGACTCTCAACACTGCTAGACAAGAGAGATGCTCATTATGGGATGGATCAGTCTCTCCTAAGCAGACCAGGTTTTCCCCAGAAGGTTTTCCAGTTGTTAACAAAGCCAAGCGTTTGCGGGGCAGCACTCTGACAACCAGCCATGAAATGATGAGTCAAAGTAAACATATCATCATATGTTGGGTCCAGAGAAAACTACGGAGTCCGACATTGTTTGTGCAAATGCACACACCGACTGAACGTTCACCTTGGTGACCTCTGACCTCCGAGCGACCTCATCGGATGTCGTTGCTGCCGACATGAATAATTATCTTACTGTATTTACGTTTAGCTTTAGCCCCTGGCTTTCCCCCCCCTTTTGGGGGGGGGGGGGGGGGGGGGGGGGGGGGGGGGGGGGGGGGGGGGGGGGTGTGGGGGGGGGGGGTTGGTTTTTTTTTTTTTTTTTTTTTTTTTTTTTTTGTGTCAGAGGGTTTAGAAGTGAAATGAGTTTGAATCCTGTTCACACTGACAGCTGGTGATGGTGACAACCGTTGCTTAGCAACCGTCAGTAAGACTCAAGTTGTCATTTACTTGCACATGGTCTCATTTGCATATGGTTACAAGTATTTTATAAGTTTGTAAAACAGATTTAAAAGATGATTCAGTGCAGCATCCTAAGGTTCTGGTCCCACACGTCATAAGGTTCTGGTCCCACACGTCCTAAGGTTCTGGTCCCACACGTCCTAAGGTTCTAGTCCCACACGTCCTAAGGTTCTGGTCCCACACGTCCTAAGGTTCTGGTCCCACACGTCCTAAGGTTCTGGTCCCACACGTCCTAAGGTTCTGGTCCCACACGCCCTAAGGTTCTGGTCCCACACGTCCTAAGGTTCTGGTCCCATATGTTCTAAGTTCTGGCCCCGCACCCCTCGCCTTTCTTTGGTCCCCTCTGGTCCCACACGACCTAAGGTTCTGGTCCCACACGACCCTAAGGTTCTGGTCCCACACGACCTAAGGTTCTGGTCCCACACGACCTAAGGTTCTGGTCCCACACGTTCTAAGGTTCTGGTCCCACACGTCCTAAGGTTCTGGTCCCACACGTCCTAAGGTTCTGGTCCCACACGTCCTAAGGTTCTGGTCCCACACGTCCTAAGGTTCTGGTCCCACACGTCCTAAGGTTCTGGTCCCACACGACCTAAGGTTCTGGTCCCACACGTCCTAAGGTTCTGGTCCCACACGTCCTAAGGTTCTAGTCCCACACGTCCTAAGGTTCTGGTCCCATACGTTCTAAGGTTCTAGTCCCACACGTCCTAAGGTTCTGGTCCCACACGTCCTAAGGTTCTGGTCCCACACGTCCTAAGGTTCTGGTCCCACACGTCCTAAGGTTCTGTTCCCTGCAGCCGTGGACCGCTCGGTGACGGCCAGCCTGAGCGACGCCAGGGACGCCATGACGAACGCCGCCATCGACTCGCTGACGTCGTTCCGCCAGGCGGTGCTGACCATCCAGCAGCCGGGCCTCCTGGCGCCGGCCTGCCTCCGCCTCTTCCCGCTCCTGGTCCTGGCTCTCCTCAAACAGGTCCCAACGCCTCCACGTTTCAGACCCGGGCGGTGCTGACCGCGACCTCTGACCTCTGACCTCTGGCTCCACAGAAAGCATTCCGGACCGGCACCAGCACGCGCCTGGACGAGCGCGTGTTCGCCATGTGTCAGCTCAAGTACCAGCCGCTGGTCTACGCGCTGCTGATGGTCCACCCGGCACTGTACCGGGTCGACGACCTGTCGGACGAGGTGAGCGGCGCCCCGACATCCACCAGCATCTTGACCCACACGTTGTGTTGCAGGGAGCCTTGAACCTCAACGACAAGACGGTCCCTCAGCCTGGAGTCCTGCAGCTGACGGTGGAGAAGCTGAGCCGCGACGGAGCGTTCCTCATGGACGCCGGGACGGTGGGACCTCCTGCTGGTTCTCGTCTCCTTCAGCCTCCACTGACCTCCTGCTCTCCTCACAGGTCCTTTATCTGTGGGTCGGACGCAACTGCAGCCCCAACTTCCTCAGCCAGGTGTTGGGCGTCGCCAGCTACGCCGCTGTCCCTGAACACCTGGTGAGTTCACCTGTCCCTTCACCTGTCCCTTCACCTGTCCCTTCACCTGTCCCTTCACCTGTCCCTTCACCTGTCCCTTCACCTGTTCCTTCACCTGTCCCTTCACCTGTCCATTCACCTGTCCATTCACCTGTCCATTCACCTGTCCATTCACCTGTCCCTTCACCTGTCCCTTCACCTGTCCCTTCACCTGTCCCTTCACCTGTCCCATCACCTGTCCCTTCACCTGTCCCTTCACCTGTCCCTTCACCTGTCCCTTCACCTGTCCCTTCACCTGTCCATTCACCTGTCCATTCACCTGTCCCTTCACCTGTCCATTCACCTGTCCATTCACCTGTCCCTTCACCTGTCCCTTCACCTGTCCATTCACCTGTCCCTTCACCTGTCCCTTCACCTGTCCCATCACCTGTCCCTTCACCTGTCCCTTCACCTGTCCCTTCACCTGTCCATTCACCTGTCCCTTCACCTGTCCCTTCACCTGTCCCTTCACCTGTCCCTTCACCTGTCCCTTCACCTGTCCCTTCACCTGTCCCTTCACCTGTCCCTTCACCTGTCCTTCACCTGTCCCTTCACTGTCCCTTCACCTGTCCCCTTCACCTGTCCCTTCACCTGTCCCTTTCACCTGTCCCTTCACCTGTCCCTTCACCTGTCCCTTCACTCTGTCCCTTCACCTGTCCCTTCACCTGTCCCTTCACCTGTCCCTTCACCTGTCCCTTCACCTGTCCCTTCACCTGTTCATTCACCTGTCCCTTCACCTGTCCCTTCACCTGTCCCTTCACCTGTCCCTTCACCTGTCCCTTCACCTGTCCCTTCACCTTCACGTGACTTCAATGCTGTCTCAGATCACATACTTGTGTACTCAAAGTTAGTATTTTTAGTGCGTAAGTGCGTCTCAATTCTTAGTATGTGAAGTTAGTGCTCCATACACACTAGATTGTTACTAAAAAAAAAACAGTATGAATCGATGACACTCTACACTAAACGACTCCATCTTAGTGACGTTGTAAACAGAAGTTACTTCATATATATACGTGTATATATATATATATATATATATATATATATATAAAAAAATAAAAGATTCTCTTAAATAAACAACATTATTTACACAAATAAACAAAACCCTCGATTAGACACTTGAACTCAAATCTGTTATTAATATAATCTTTACTGTATTTGTAACAAAATAAAACTCAACAGATAAAACGTTCCTTTTTTTTTTAAAATGACAGCACTTTTGTGTCGGAGCTTTCCACAATAAGAGACTTGAAATGTAAATGTTGAATCCTTCAAAATAAGAGTGTGAACTCAAACAACTCATGGTTGAGTGACTGGTGACACTGGTGACACTGGTGACACTGGTGACACTGGTGACACTGGTGACACTGGTGACACTGGTGACACTGGTGACACTGGTGACACTGGTATAAGGTGACACTGGTGACACTGGTGACACTGGTGACACTGGTGACACTGGTGACACTGGTGACACTGGTGACACTGGTGACACTGGTGACACTGGTGACACTGGTGACACTGGTGACACTGGTGACACTGGTGACACTGGTGACACTGGTGACACTGGTGACACTGGTGACACTGGTGACTCTGGTGACACTGGTGACACTGGTGACACTGGTGACACTGGTGACACTGGTGACACTGGTGACTCTGGTGACACTGGTGACTCTGGTGAGACTGGTGACACTGGTGACACTGGTGACACTGGTGACACTGGTGTCACTGGTGTCACTGGTGTCACTGGTGACACTGGTGACACTGGTGACTCTGGTGACACTGGTGACTCTGGTGACTCTGGTGACACTGGTGACACTGTTGACACTGGTGACACTGGTGCACTCTGGTGACACTGGTGACACTGGTGAGACTGGTGACACTGGTGACACTGGTGAGACTGGTGAGACTGGTGACACTGGTGACACTGGTGACTCTGGTGAGACTGGTGAGACTGGTGACACTGGTGACACTGGTGACACTGGTGACTCTGGTGACACTGGTGACTCTGGTGACACTGGTGACACTGGTGACTCTGGTGACACTGGTGACACTGGTGACACTGGTGACACTGGTGACTCTGGTGACACTGGTGACACTGGTGACACTGGTGACACTGGTGACTCTGGTGACTCTGGTGACACTGGTGACACTGGTGACACTGGTGACACTGGTGACACTGGTGACACTGGTGACACTGGTGACACTGGTGACACTGGTGACACTGGTGACTCTGGTGACTCTGGTGACACTGGTGACTCTGGTGACTCTGGTGACACTGGTGACACTGGTGACACTGGTGACACTGGTGACACTGGTGACACTGGTGACACTGGTGACACTGGTGACACTGGTGACTGGTGACACTGGTGACTGGTGACACTGGTGACACTGGTGACACTGGTGACACTGGTGACACTGGTGACACTGGTGACACTGGTGACACTGGTGACACTGGTGACACTGGTGTCACTGGTGACTGGTGACTCGTGACACTGGTGACTGGTGACTGGTGTAATGAGCCAGATGTTCTTGTGAGATCTAACATGTTCCTGACAGTACCTGCTGCCGGACCTGGACACGGCAGAATCCCACAGAACCCGAGCGTTCGTGGGTTGGCTGAGGGATCAGAGGCCGTTCTTTCCTTCCTTCCACGTCATCAGGTGCGCGTCGTCGTGACGATGACCTTGATAACGCGGTGACTGACCTTGAGGTGTTGTGCTCCTGCAGGGACGAGAGTCCGTTGAAGCCCAGCTTCATGCAGAACATGATCGAGGACCGGACCGAGTCGGCGCTGTCCTACTACGAGTTCCTGCTGCACCTGCAGCAGCAGATCTCCAAGTGATCTGGATCTTCAAGTGTGTGTGTGCGTGCGCGTGTA
>JACEEU010000794.1:65000-70551 GCA_016630915.1 Callionymus lyra
AATAACTATAGTGTTCTTAATAACTATAGTATTCTTAATAACTATAGTGTTCTTAATAACTATAGTGTTCTTAATAACTATAGTGTTCTTAATAACTATAGTGTTCTTAATAACTATAGTATTCTTAATAACTATAGTGTTCTTAATAACTATAGTGTTCTTAATAACTATTGTATTCTTAATAACTATAGTGTTCTTAATAACTATAGTGTTCTTAATAACTATAGTATTCTTAATAACTATAGTATTCTTAATAACTATAGTATTCTTAATAACTATAGTATTCTTAATAACTATATAGTATTCTTAATAACTATAGTATTCTTAATAACTATAGTATTCTTAATAACTATAGTGTTCTTAATAACTATTGTATTCTTAATAACTATAGTATTCTTAATAACTATAGTGTTCTTAATAACTATAGTATTCTTAATAACTATAGTATTCTTAATATCTATTGTATTCTTAATGACACTAGAACTGCAGTTTTCTCTTCAGCTGAGCGAGAACTCTTTACTATTTACTTCAATAAAGATATATTTACGTCACAATAGACGAATAAAACATAATCAATAACTGATCAAACTGAAAGAATTTACACATTTGAAGTTAATCAAATATTCTTTAAAACACATACGAATATTTTGTGTTGTACAATCAAAGCAAGGTTGGTACTTTTGAAAAGGTATGAGGAAAATAACTATTGACATATTTAGATCCTTTATTGATCCCGCAGATTATTATTTTACTATTATAATCATATACTTTTATTGAATTTATTTATCTATATTAATCTAAACATTTACAGTTCCTCGGATGATGACGTAGAAATGGTAGCGACGTTATCGTACGTCATCAAAGCGCGACAGGCCTGTCAGTTCCATAGACATGTGTACAGATGTAAATATAGACATATATATATATATATATATATATATATATATATATATATATATATATATATTACCTGTACACTGTATATAGACATATGTATGTATATAGATGTATATGGTCAGTACAGCCTATACGATCCCGGCTGCGCATGCGCGGGATCTACTCGACGGGAGTTCAAAAATGACGTGTCAAAGTAAGTCATTTTATTTATATATCGCTTTAACAAAGTTAACTCGTAACAAGTTAAATTCGTGTCAAAGCAGAAAAGTTTACATTTACGATCAGAAACTCTTAACATGAGACACGAAGATGTTCCAGAGAATCCAGTGTCGAGAACCAAGTGGTTCTTTGACGTGTGATTGTTTATATGGAATTTAAAACGCTTCGAATTAAAAAAAAAATTGACTAATTGAAGTTAAAATAATTTCAAATATTAAATATTTGAAATGAGTTCAATATTCTGACGCACTGACGTCCTTCCATAGCCTGTGCTTTCTAGCAAATCCCGCGCATGCGCAGCCGGGACACTGTAGGCTGGTCGTGTGTTGATTCCGAGCGCGCACCGTAGTGACGTCATCAGGTCCGCGCCGCTGATCGTGCACTGAAGGCCTCGGACGCGTCATGGAGGAGAAGATGTCTGAGGAGAAGATGCTGATGTCTGCCGCCCAGAGGAGAGCAGAGACCAGGAGGAGGAAACTTCTGCTCAACTCTGAGGAGAGACTCAACAGGATCGTGGGCTTCACGAAGAGCGAGAGTGACGTCGGTGCGTCTTTGAGTTGTTGTTGTTGTTTAGCTCAGTCATCGTGAAGATCTCCATTCATTTAAACTGTTTTAGTTGTTGTTGTTGTTGTTGTTTAGCTCAGTCATCGTGAAGATCTCCATTCATTTAAACTGTTTTAGTTGTTGTTGTTGTTGTTGTTTAGCTCAGTCATCGTGAAGATCTCCATTCATTTAAACTGTTTTTAGTTGTTGTTGTTGTTGTTGTTTAGCTCAGTCATCGTGAAGATCTCCATTCATTTAAACTGTTTTAGTTGTTGTTGTTGTTGTTGTTTAGCTCAGTCATCGTGAAGATCTCCATTCATTTAAACTGTTTTAGTTGTTGTTGTTGTTGTTGTTGTTTAGCTCAGTCATCGTGAAGATCTCCATTCATTTAAACTGTTTTAGTTGTTGTTGTTGTTGTTGTTTAGCTCAGTCATCGTGAAGATCTCCATTCATTTAAACTGTTTTAGTTGTTGTTGTTGTTGTTGTTTAGCTCAGTCATCGTGAAGATCTCCATTCATTTAAACTGTTTTTAGTTGTTGTTGTTGTTGTTTAGCTCAGTCATCGTGAAGATCTCCATTCATTTAAACTGTTTTAGTTGTTGTTGTTGTTGTTTAGCTCAGTCATCGTGAAGATCTCCATTCATTTAAACTGTTTTTAGTTGTTGTTGTTGTTGTTGTTGTTGTTGTTGTTGTTGTTTAGCTCAGTCATCGTGAAGATCTCCATTCATTTAAACTGTTTTTAGTTGTTGTTGTTGTTGTTGTTTAGCTCAGTCATCGTGAAGATCTCCATTCATTTAAACTGTTTTTAGTTGTTGTTGTTGTTGTTGTTTAGCTCAGTCATCGTGAAGATCTCCATTCATTTAAACTGTTTTTAGTTGTTGTTGTTGTTGTTGTTGTTTAGCTCAGTCATCGTGAAGATCTCCATTCATTTAAACTGTTTTTAGTTGTTGTTGTTGTTGTTGTTTAGCTCAGTCATCGTGAAGATCTCCATTCATTTAAACTGTTTTAGTAGTTGTTGTTGTTGTTGTTGTTTAGCTCAGTCATCGTGAAGATCTCCATTCATTTAAACTGTTTTTATTACTGAAGATACTTTAATTCATGGAGTTTCTTGTCATCAATACATTGAATGATACGATCGTTTATATCCTTTAAGATTTAAACGAGTATGTTGTTCACATAGTTAGATTTTCTATGATGACAAAATAAATGTTCTTAGTTCAATATTATTAAGATAAGGTAAGATAAGGTAAAACTTTATTGATTGAAATTCAATCTAGAAATGTTGCTATGATGACGTCACCAGGCATCACTAATGGAGAACCGAAGTTCTTGATCAACTTGAGCCTTCTTCTGGTTCCTCCTCTGATCCTTCCTCTGGTTCCTCCTCTGATCCTTCCTCTGGTTCCTCCTCTGGTTCCTCCTCTGGTTCCTCCTCTGGTTCCTCCTCTGGTCCTTCCTCTGGTTCCTCCTCTGGTCCTTCCTCTGGTTCCTCCTCTGGTCCTTCCTCTGGTTCTTCCTCTGGTCCTTCCTCTGGTTCCTCCTCTGATCCTTCCTCTGATCCTTCCTCTGGTTCCTCCTCTGGTCCTTCCTCTGATCCTTCCTCTGGTCCTTCCTCTGATCCTTCCTCTGGTTCCTCCTCTGGTCCTTCCTCTGATCCTTCCTCTGGTCCTTCCTCTGATCCTTCCTCTGGTTCCTCCTCTGATCCTTCCTCTGGTTCCTCCTCTGATCCTTCCTCTGGTTCCTCCTCTGATCCTTCCTCTGGTTCCTCCTCTGGTCCTTCCTCTGGTTCCTCCTCTGATCCTTCCTCTGGTTCTCCTCCAGGTTCCTCTCGTCGCTCCACCGAGCCTCGCTTCCACCTGGACCTGGACAGAACCGACTCATGGTCAGCCAAGTCCTCCCAGAGACCGTCTCCGTTCCTGCAGGAAGGTCCTCTCGGCACCCCAGAGGCCCGACACTCTCCCCTGCCAGAGTGCGTGGACGAGGGTGTGCGTCCACGGCCTCGAGGGGGGGGCGGGGCCGAGGACGGATCTCCTCGCCGAGGCCTCCAGAAGTACTTGTCCAGGCTGGACGACGCCATGAAGCTGCGCGGTCAGCTGGCCAATGAGAAGCCGGCGCCGGACGCCGCGTCTGAAGCTGAAGAGTTGGATCCGTTCAGGGTCTTCAGGCTGGTCTGCAGCGTCCTCCTCGCCGTCCTCGTGCAGGTGTTCGTCTGCAAGTACCTGGTCAGTGTCCAGGAAACATCTCAGCATCAAACTTCTGTTTGGGTTTATTTGAACACAGTTGTTGATCCTGTTGATTTAACATCAAAACAGAGATGATTTTTTATATTTATTATTATATATTTGATATTTATTATTTTTTAAATGTATTGTCCAATATTATTAGAGTATTCTATGTAATAATATATCTATTATGTAATATAGTGTAGAAGCTCCTCAGTGTTTGATGTTCTTCATATCTGTGAACATGTGAGTATGAAGTGTTTTGTCCACTTTGATGATGTTATTATTATTGTTTGTATTCATATTATTGTCGATGCTGTTAAAACAACAACTTATTAATGACGTATAATTAGGACTAAATATGTCAAAGTTTTTCAATTTTTCAAGTATTTATGTCTTGAAACATAAACATTGAGTTGATAAAAAATTTGACTTTAGGCTGAAATGAAGATTTAATGAATTAAACATAAAAAAGTGTTCTTTAAAGATTGAATGTCTTCTGGTTGCAGTCGATCTTCGCTCCGTTCCTGACCCTAGAACTGGCCTTCATGGGTTTATCCAAATACTTCCCGAAGGTACGTTTGCTCCACAACAAGTGGAAACTTGACTTTGACTCCAGGATGTTCTCTGCAGGTGGAGAGGAAGCCTCAGACCACGGTGCTGACCACTGCGCTGCTGCTGTCCGGCATCCCTGCCGAGGTCATCAACCGCTCCATGGACACGTACAGACGCATGGGAGACGTGTTCGCCGACCTCTGCCTTTACTTCTTCACCTTCATCATCACTCACGAGGTCCTGCTGCTGGTCTCCTCAGAGGCTGCTTGACCCGCGTCTGGATCCCGGGTCGAGGCTCCAGGTCTGCAGGACCAGCTTCATGTTGTGGCTTCTGTGACGAGAGTCTGATGTTTGTCTGGAGCTGCTTCTCTGACGTGGAACAAACATGACGAGTCAAAGGTCTTCAAACGTGTTTTAACCCTGGACTTTAGATCGACTGGATCCGGTGGTTCTGGTGGTTCATGGGTCAAGTTTTCGTCCGGACACGAGACATTTTCAAGTTGAGCCATCCCACCTCTGACGCCACCTCTGTGGCGTTTCTGACTTTCGAGTCGATAAAAACTCTGGACGGTGACGAGTGACATCATCAGAGCTCATGAAGGTCTTTAGATGATCTATGGATTCTTCTTCAAACATCTCATGTCGTCGCGTGATCCTAAAGTCACTGATTCCATCGAACGTTACACTAAACAATGTTTACTTTTAAAGTATTTGATCATGTAAATACTTCTCTGTATTATATTTTTTCCTGTTTGTGCAACATTTTCTTCATTCAACCTAATAAATGTTCAAATAAACATGTTTCTCCTGCAGTTACTGTTTGTTTCTTATGTCTTTAAAAAACATCTACGTTTGATTGTTTTGATCATTTTCTTCATCACTTTGATGTTGAAAGACAGAACTAACTAGTGAAACACAACCAGGTTAAAGTTCTTCATCACTTTGAGGTTGAAAGACAGAACTAACTAGTGAAACATAACCAGGTTAAAGTTCTTCTTCACTTTGATGTTGAAAGACAGAACTAACTAGTGAAACACAACCAGGTTAAAGTTCTTCATCACTTTGATGTTTAAAGACAGAACTAACTAGTGAAACATAACCAGGTTAAAGTTCTTC
>JACEEU010000080.1:0-10119 GCA_016630915.1 Callionymus lyra
CTAGTTGATGTTTTATGACACCAGAGTTGATACTAGTTGATGTTTTATGACACCAGAGTCCATCACTTGTTGATGTTCAAATCAAAGCTGATGCTTCAACCTTCTACGTCCACCATGTCAGAACATGTGAGAAGCTCCAGACCCCAACGAAGACCCAGGGGATCTGACTGCAGCAGAAAGAACCAGCAATTACTGGTTGATCCTGGAAAGCATCACGGCAGCAACAACCCTCCGGCCAGACATGGTCTTGATGTCTGAGTACAAGGAAACAAGTGGCTCCTCTTGAGCTGAACTGTCCTCTGGGAAGAAGCTCCAGAAAGAAAGTAGGCCAAGGATGTGACGGAGGCTGAGCCCAGTGAGGTGGGTTCGTGAAGAACATGAAGAACACGAAGAACATGAAGAACATGAAGAACATGAAGAACATGAAGAACATGAAGAACACGAAGAACATGAAGAACACGAAGAACATGAAGAACATGAAGAACACGAAGAACACGAAGAACACGAAGAACATGAAGAACACGAAGAACACGAAGAACACGAAGAACACGAAGAACATGAAGAACATGAAGAACATGAAGAACACGAAGAACACGAAGAACATGAAGAACATGTAGAACACGAAGAACATGAAGAACATGTAGAACACGAAGAACATGAAGAACATGAAGAACACGAAGAACACGAAGAACATGAAGAACATGTAGAACATGAAGAACATGAAGAACATGAAGAACACGAAGAACATGAAGAACATGTAGAACACGAAGAACACGAAGAACATGAAGAACATGTAGAACACGAAGAACATGAAGAACATTAAGAACACGAAGAACACGAAGAACATGAAGAACATGAAGAACACGAAGAACACGAAGAACACATGAAGAACATGAAGAACACGAAGAACATGAAGAACATGAAGAACATGAAGAACATGAAGAACACAAAGAACATGAAGAACATGAAGAACACAAAGAACATAAAGAACACGAAGAACATGAAGAACATGAAGAACACAAAGAACATGAAGAACATGAAGAACATGAAGAACACAAAGAACATGAAGAACACGAAGAACATGAAGAACATGAAGAACATGAAGAACACGAAGAACACGAAGAACATGAAGAACACGAAGAACACGAAGAACATGAAGAACATGAAGAACATGAAGAACACGAAGAACACGAAGAACATGAAGAACATGTAGAACACGAAGAACATGAAGAACATGAAGAACACGAAGAACACGAAGAACATGAAGAACATGAAGAACACGAAGAACATGAAGAACATGAAGAACACGAAGAACATGAAGAACATGTAGAACACGAAGAACACGAAGAACATGAAGAACATGTAGAACACGAAGAACATGAAGAACATTAAGAACACGAAGAACACGAAGAACATGAAGAATATGAAGAACACGAAGAACACGAAGAACATGAAGAACATGTAGAACACGAAGAACATGAAGAACATTAAGAACACGAAGAACACGAAGAACATGAAGAACATGAAGAACATGAATAACATGAAGAACATGAAGAACACAAAGAACATAAAGAACACGAAGAACATGAAGAACATGAAGAACATGAAGAACATGAAGAACACAAAGAACACGAAGAACATGAAGAACATGAAGAACATGAAGAACATCATGGAAGTTGCTGGGACGGATGCACGTTGGCCCTGGTTGAGGATGTCCTGAACCTGTTCACCCCCTGCTGAGTCACCAGGACGAGGGTGTCTGATGTCAGAACCAAGGAACCCACGACCTTCACTGAGGATCTTGTATCTCAGTGAAACAAATACGACGTCTGACTTTGTCTGTTTCACCTCAATCTTCATTAGCAGGAAACAGTAATAAAAGAATAATCACAATTCCTGGTGAATGTTTTAACGTTTCTGTGACCAAAGGGTTGAAGAGTTTAAACCTTTACTGTTGTTGGACAAAGAAACACAAACTCAATAAAAACCTCTGATTATACACATTTATTTGAAATCAGTCCAGATTCATTTGAGTTATTTCTCAGAAAGTCCTGGAAAGAGAAGATGCAAAACAACCTTGAAATGATTCAAACCCTTTGTCGTGACCAACGATTTCCCGCTTACTTTTTGGAATGAAATGTTAAGAACTGATAGCATTGACGTAGTATTGGTGAAGCTTCATGAAGACTTCTTTCCACTCTATGTCTCTATGGGACCTTCTAGATCAGGGGTTCGCGAGCTACTTTTATAAAGATCAAGTTCAAAAGATCTTCCTTCATCAAATGTAACGTAAGTAAGAACATACTTCACTCTGATGATTGAATGAAGTGAATGATGATGATGATGTGTGATTTAATCGTCTTCATAAAATACATAAAATACATAAATAACTACAGCCAAGTAGTTCAGACCGTGAGGAACATATTTACTCATAAGAAGATACTTTTCCTCTGAGAGTAACTTCCCGAAAATAAATTACATTGATTTCCAACAAAAAATGGTCATTAATTCACATAATGCACAAGAAATATTCATGTATAAGAATCTGTTCTTGACACGAATTCAAGCCTTTTTCCTTCGTTCATCAAAATCAACAAATAATTCAGGCGGGTTCATCCCTTTTCAGCAGCCAATCTGAGCTCACTTCACTACTTTCTTATATCATAATCTTTTAATCACGTGATCTACTAGCAACAGCTTCGACGTATGTGTCATGACACACTTAACTTCGAGGACTTTCAGAATGAAGACACTTTACCATGAAGCTTCATCTGCTGTTTTATTACTATCACTAGTTCAAGAGATCGGAGAGCAGGGAGTGACATCTAGTGGATAATAACGACACTGTATCATGAAGCTTCATCTGCTGTTTTATTACTATCACTAGTTCAAGAGATCGGAGAGCAGGGAGTGACATCTAGTGGATAATAACGACACTGTATCATGAAGCTTCATCTGCTGTTTTATTACTATCACTAGTTCAAGAGATCGGAGAGCAGGGAGTGACATCTAGTGGATAATAACGACACTGTATCATGAAGCTTCATCTGCTGTTTTATTACTATCACTAGTTCAAGAGATCGGAGAGCAGGGAGTGACATCTAGTGGATAATAACGACACTGTATCATGAAGCTTCATCTGCTGTTTTATTACTATCACTAGTTCAAGAGATCGGAGAGCAGGGAGTGACATCTAGTGGATAATAACGACACTGTATCATGAAGCTTCATCTGCTGTTTTATTACTATCACTAGTTCAAGAGATCGGAGAGCAGGGAGTGACAGCTAGTGGATAATAACGACACTGTATCATGAAGCTTCATCTGCTGTTTTATTACTATCACTAGTTCAAGAGATCGGAGAGCAGGGAGTGACATCTAGTGGATAATAACGACACTGTATCATGAAGCTTCATCTGCTGTTTTATTACTATCACTAGTTCAAGAGATCCGAGAGCAGGGAGTGACATCTAGTGGATAATAACGACACTGTATCATGAAGCTTCATCTGCTGTTTTATTACTATCACTAGTTCATAGCAAGAGATCGGAGAGCAGGGAGTGACATCTAGTGGATAATAACGACACTGTATCATGAAGCTTCATCTGCTGTTTTATTACTATCACTAGTTCAAGAGATCGGAGAGCAGGGAGTGACATCTAGTGGATAATAACGACACTGTATCATGAAGCTTCATCTGCTGTTTTATTACTATCACTAGTTCAAGAGATCGGAGAGCAGGGAGTGACATCTAGTGGATAATAACGACACTGTATCATGAAGCTTCATCTGCTGTTTTATTACTATCACTAGTTCAAGAGATCGGAGAGCAGGGAGTGACATCTAGTGGATAATAACGACACTGTATCATGAAGCTTCATCTGCTGTTTTATTACTATCACTAGTTCAAGAGATCCGAGAGCAGGGAGTGACATCTAGTGGATAATAACGACACTGTATCATGAAGCTTCATCTGCTGTTTTATTACTATCACTAGTTCATAGCAAGAGATCGGAGAGCAGGGAGTGACATCTAGTGGATAATAACGACACTGTATCATGAAGCTTCATCTGCTGTTTTATTACTATCACTAGTTCAAGAGATCGGAGAGCAGGGAGTGACATCTAGTGGATAATAACGACACTGTATCATGAAGCTTCATCTGCTGTTTTATTACTATCACTAGTTCAAGAGATCGGAGAGCAGGGAGTGACATCTAGTGGATAATAACGACACTGTATCATGAAGCTTCATCTGCTGTTTTATTACTATCACTAGTTCAAGAGATCGGAGAGCAGAAGGGAGTGACATCTAGTGGATAATAACGACACTGTATCATGAAGCTTCATCTGCTGTTTTATTACTATCACTAGTTCAAGAGATCGGAGAGCAGGGAGTGACATCTAGTGGATAATAACGACACTGTATCATGAAGCTTCATCTGCTGTTTTATTACTATCACTAGTTCAAGAGATCGGAGAGCAGGGAGTGACATCTAGTGGATAATAACGACACTGTATCATGAAGCTTCATCTGCTGTTTTATTACTATCACTAGTTCATAGCAAGAGATCGGAGAGCAGGGAGTGACATCTAGTGGATAATAACGACACTGTATCATGAAGCTTCATCTGCTGTTTTATTACTATCACTAGTTCAAGAGATCGGAGAGCAGGGAGGGAAAACCGGGGGGAAAAAAAAAAAAAAATTTTATTTGTTTTTATCAGAGAGAAAGGGAGTGACACTAGTGTATTAACGACACTGTATCATGAAGCTTCATCTGCTGTTTTATTACTATCACTAGTTCAAGAGATCGGAGAGCAGGGAGTGACATCTAGTGGATAATAACGACACTGTATCATGAAGCTTCATCTGCTGTTTTATTACTATCACTAGTTCAAGAGATCGGAGAGCAGGGGGAGACATTCTAGTGGATAATAACGACACTGTATCATGAAGCTTCATCTGCTGTTTTATTACTATCACTAGTTCAAGAGATCGGAGAGCAGAGGAGTGACATCTAGTGGATAATAACGACACTGTATCATGAAGCTTCATCTGCTGTTTTATTACTATCACTAGTTCAAGAGATCGGAGAGCAGGGAGTGACAGCTAGTGGATAATAACGACACTGTATCATGAAGCTTCATCTGCTGTTTTATTACTATCACTAGTTCAAGAGATCGGAGAGCAGGGAGTGACATCTAGTGGATAATAACGACACTGTATCATGAAGCTTCATCTGCTGTTTTATTACTATCACTAGTTCATAGCAAGAGATCGGAGAGCAGGGAGTGACATCTAGTGGATAATAACGACACTGTATCATGAAGCTTCATCAGCGGTTTTATTACTATCACTAGTTCATAGCAAGAGATCGGAGAGCAGGGAGTGACATCTAGTGGATAATAACGACACTGTATCATGAAGCTTCATCAGCGGTTTTATTACTATCACTAGTTCATAGCAAGAGATCGGAGAGCATGGAGTGACATCTAGTAGATAATAATGACACTGTATCATGAAGCTTCACCAGAACATCAATGTCACACACTTTTCCAGCCACTTTTTAAAGTCAGTAAAAGTCGAGAAGCAGTCGGTGCTGCAGGAAAACACGTCAGATGTTGTCAAAGAGAATCCCTGCTGGACTGGACGATGGTGACAGACGTCCAGGGTTCGCAGAAGAAGAAGGTGCGAGGTCACTCGTGGCCAGAAGAAGAGCTCACGGTCACAACACGACTAAAAACGTCTCAGAAAAACAACAATGTTCTGGTTAATCCTGGAGTTAGTGCCTCGAGGTCACACCGGAGAGGATTCGAACTGACCAGACCAACACTAATGGAGACCCCAGGAGCTCCAGGCTGCCTTCACAAGACATCGGCTCAAAAATAAAAACAGGCCACTTTGCCCTGAAGTCGTATCTCCTGCAGGAAAACTTCCATAATTTCAAACGGTCTTTTTTTAACGTGGCCCAGATCGGACGTGTCCACTCGCACTTCAGCTCCTCCTGCCCGACCTCTTCGAGCGTCGCTCACTTGACCTTGAAAAGCAGATATTTTTGAGGTTTTTTTCCCCCAGAAACATATTTGCATAGCCTCGCGCTCTGAAGGCTAATCTCTGCTAATGTTCGCGGCCGTATGTCGGGGGAGATAGCGGAGGATTTGGCAGAGTGGTCATTTGGAATATCTAATGCAAAAAGGGCAAAATCTGCCGTCGGGGTTTCCAGAAAAGCCGAACGTCTGCGAGAGTTCCGGCTTCTGAAGTTGCAGCAGGCGCCTCAAGTGCCAGAACCTAATCTGAGTGGGATTTGGATTCCTCTATTTTGGGTTCCCCGGATTATTTTTAACCTTCAGCAACACACAAAAAGCCCCAACTTTATTTAGATTCATAATTCAAGGACACAATCTCATGATTTATTAACACAATAATTATATTCCATTGTATTTTATGAGCTGATGTTAGTGGATGGAATGAAGTCGTACAGGTGTGTGTGGTCCAGATGGAAGGTTCTCTAGATGGGTTATGATGGGCACAGATGTTCGTCACTGATACGTTACGTTAAGATCAGCAAGATTGAATAAATCACATTCAATCCTAATTTAATGCTCACTAAAACAACTAGTGATGCTTCATGAAACAGCTGATGATGTATCATGACACAGTGTCTTCATTTTAAAAGGCCACTAGATGTCACTCTCTGCATAAAAATAAGCCTCCCCTCCAGTAACTCAATGAACCTGCTTGCAACAGCAACACTGGAGTTGCTCCTGGCGTTATATCGTTATATATTGTCTTTCTACAACAAGTCGCCGAACTACCCGGAGAAGAAGATTTCATCAAAACATCCAAGTGCTGTTAGAAAAGTTTTTGCTTGAAAATAAGTTTTGTAGGCGCTAACGATACCAGCGATGTATGTGTTTCTTTGATTTGTTTTTTAAAGTATGCATACGGTATTGAACTAAATTTGGAGCTTATTGTGTTTGTGTTGATCGATGTATTTTGAGGTTTATGCACTTTTTACGACCACAATTGTAAGAGGAATTCGGAAAGCGGAACGTGCTAGCAATGGTCGATGCAAGCGATCTATTTACATGTTTCTTTGTCGTTTTCTAAAACGATGCAAACGGTAGAGAAAGTTTGGAGCTTATTGTGATGTAAGTTAATGTGTATGTATTTTTAAGACTGCATTTACAAGCTAACAATGGTCAATATAAGCCTCCATTTACCTGTTTGTTTTGTTTTTCTAAAATAATGAAAACAGTAGTAAACTATGTTTAGAGCGTATTGTAGTTGTTTATCAATCGTTAATATGTTTATCATCCTGCTTACATAAACCTGAACTTATTTGAACTTATTTTGAGTTGCTTTTACTCATTTCTAATGAACGAATTTTCCTCCTCAGACTGGTTCTCTCTCAGTGCAGAACCAACTTCAACTTCAACTTACTGCGGTTATGGTTCAACCTGGAGACTGAGCAACAGCAGGATTTTCGCCAAGTGGTTGTTTTATTAAAATGTTTATAATTTAACATTTGTATTTGTATTTATTGTACCAGTATGAATGTAAATGTGTATTTAGGAATGACAACACTAGAACTTGTAAAAACAAGTGATGTATTTGACCAAACAATCCGACACACTTAACATGCAGAACCAAAATAAAGTGCAACAACCAAACAACAATAGTGCTTAAACAAAATAATTCTTAAATATATAGAAGAAATGTTGTCTTTATTTTCTAAGAATTTTTTGTTGCTCTTCCTTTGCTGTCTCCTCCAAGTACCGTGAGGGTGTTCAGGGCTTGAAGCTGGGAGACCGGTGACAGAATCCAGACGTGCTGGACCTGAGGCGAGTGGTGGGTGTCGGAGCTCCCGACAATTGTTGTCTTCACAAATACACATGATTTACATAAAATACTTGGCTTTAATGAAATACACAAACAATAGCATCTTCTCTGTTTCTCTTAAAAGTGTATTAGCATGAAATATCGTTGAAAATAATGCTTAATTAGCGTCGAATTAAACATGTTTTTTTATATGCAAGAAATAATACTTTTCACATGAAATACACAAACAACTAACGTCTTCACTGTTAAAAGTTAACTTAAAAGTTTATAAGCATGAAATATCGTCGAAATAATGCATACATCAAGAGTTTACGAACAAACAATTGCTAACAGTAGCATCTTCACCGTGTGTTTATATTTCATCAACATGGAATATCAGCAAAAACAATGCTTTCACATGAATTTTATGAAGAAACACTAGTTTTAAAGCGAGAATACTCACATTTGTGTTCTGAATTCCTCGGCCTTGTTCCCTCTCCGTCAGCACTACCTGTTGAACACTTCCACTACATGGAAAGTAGAATCGGGAATCCACTACACCTCGCGGTCACGCGCAAACGTAGTGTTAGGGCCGAGTGGTCGGGCTCAAACTGAGAATCGGAATCGGGCCTTTTCGTCTTTTGCACATAAAACACCGCAGTTACAGTCATAACCCGTATCATCAGCCTTTAGAGGGCAGAGCATGCATGAAGTAGAACCGTTGTTTGAAATGAGAACAAATGAAGTAGAATAAAAATAAAATCAATTTTCATCATTCAAGAGTAGCTTCTGAATTGAATAAAAATGTAATTGATTTTGTAAACTGGCAACGATACACTAATCCTGACGCCACTCTCGCGACAGAATGAAAACACACTAATATTGGCACAGAAACACATTCAAACATGGTCCGTTCAAACCATCTGTTCCACGTCCATCATTATTACGGGACATTATCGTCCTTCACGACTCGCAGTTCTTCATCAAAACACGATAACGGTTCTTGGCCGAGCGTCGGGAGCGCGACACGATGTTGTAAAAAGTCGTGGAGGAACATGTCGAGTTTCAGACCCGCTGGCATCAGCGAGGTATAAATAGAAGGACGCGTCCTTCCGTCGGGACGAGGCGTCCCTGAAGGCAGCAGCCAGGTAACTGCAAACAAACATGACAGCCCATCAAACCCCCGACAGGCCGGGACATCAATCTGACGAAAGCCTTTTCGCTCACGTCTCCTGCGCTGACCCGGAACACAAGAGTTCTACTCGTGGAGACGTACCTGATGTACCTCCTCGTCGCTGCTCCACTTCCGACACTTCAGTGGGAGTCGCTTGTTTTCAAACATCCGACGGAATTTGTCGGCTTAGCCGTGGATTAAACAGGAAGTGCTGTTTACTTGTGGTATTTTTAAACATCAGAAACATTCATCCATTAGGAAAAGAAACAGTTCGGGTCTGGATGCTGCTGGGAGACGTTTGCAGCTCACAATTATTCTTGGAGCAACAAACACTTAGCCTATCAATTCAACTTAAATTCTAATCAAACGTTTTTCTTCAAAAGTTCAACCTGGTACACCATAGTGTCGTCTACACTTAATACAACAAAAAACAACAACTGACAATCCAATACCCCAAAAAAAACGAGCATCAGCTAATGAAAGCACTATTGAGAAATATAATCAAGTAAGAAAAGCTTCCAGTGACTCATGTTGCTCGCGGTTCAGCTCTGAACGTCTGAATCCAAGACGACTAGTTCGATGACGTCGGCTACTAGAAGCGCAAGCGTCGGCTTCCTGTTTCGATCAAGCTACTAGTATCGCTAGCGTCGGCTTCCTGTTTCGATCAAGCTACTAGTATCGCTAGCCCGCCCTTTCCTGTCGCTTTCCCCCCCTCCCTTCCCCCCCCCCCCCCCAACCGTATCGTAGCTTCCTGTTTCGATCAAGCTACTAGTATCGCTAGCGTCGGCTTCCTGTTTCGATCAAGCTACTAGTATCGCTAGCGTCGGCTTCCTGTTTCGATCAAGCTACTAGTATCGCTAGCGTCGGCTTCCTGTTTCGATCAAGCTACTAGTATCGCTAGCGTCGGCTTCCTGTTTCGATCAAGCTACTAGTACCGCTAGCGTCGGCTTCCTGTTTCGATCAAGCTACTAGTATCGCTAGCGTCACTTCCTGTTCGTCAAGCTACTAGTATCTTTAGCTTGCTTCCTGTTTCGATCAAGCTACTAGTATCGCTAGCGTCGGCTTCCTGTTTCGATCAAGCTACTAGTATCGCTAGCGTCGGCTTCCTGTTTCGATCAAGCTA
>JACEEU010000795.1:0-60000 GCA_016630915.1 Callionymus lyra
TCTGAGGAGGCTTCGATCATTAACATCTGCAGGAGTCTGTAGTGGCCAGTGTCATGTTCTGTGCTGTGGTGTGTTGGGAATGTGTCCAGGAGGAGGTCAACAGGTCAACAGGTTGATCAGGAGCTCTGTGGTTGAAGCTGGACTCACTGGTGACATCACTGAACAAACTACCCTCATCATGATGACATCATCCTCTCAACACTGTCATCAGTGAACACATGGAGCACCAATGCTCCTCCCATGATGCAACACTAATAGACTCAAGGACTCATTCATTCCTCGTGTTATTAAATTGTTTAATTCTGAGTTTGGGGGCAGAAGTGAAAGTATCTTGATGTTCTATGTTAGTCTTTGTATCTTTGTCTTTGTTATTTTTCTTTGATCTTTCTCTTTATCTTTAGACTTAGATGGTTTCATCTTGTTCTTTCTCTTTATTTCTCTTTGTTCTTATTTATTTATTTATTTTTTATGAAAAATTGCTGTATTTTCTGTGGATAATTGAAAAAAAAAAACAATTTCCCGAAGGAGACCTGCTGAGGATCAATAACGTTTTACCTAACCTAACCTAATACTATCAATACTATCAACTCTATCAACACCGTCAATTCTATTATTCTATTAATACTTTCAACACTATCAACACTATTAATGCTATCAACTCTATCAATATTATCAACACTGTTAATAATATCAATAATATCAACATTATTAACATACTATCAATACTATCAACACAATATTAATACTATCAACACCTCCTGCACAGAGACTCTCACCTCCGACCTCCATGAGGGATTAAGCGACAGAGAAAATGAACGATAAAATTCGACTGTTGTGTTGTTTTAAAATGATTGTGCGTCACTAGTGTTGACCTCTGACCTTCTCTGCTCCCACAGGTGTTCTTTGCATCGGTTCGATCCGGAGGGAGCAGCCAAGTCTACTTCATGACCCTCAACAGGAACTGCATCATGAACTGGTGAAGGTGAAGGTCAAGGTCGGCTGAGAAACGAGCGCATGAACACGTCAGAAGGTCACAGACAATAGTTTCTCCATCGTGTCCTGAAGGTTCTTCTTGAACCTTGAACTTCATTTATCTTTGTACAGAACTTTGATATAATCGTTGTGAGGAACACGTCGTGAACATCAGCAGCTTCTGTCGCAACTTCTTCATTTCCATCATTTTCTCCGATTGTTTTAAACGACGACAAAAACCTTTATTATTATTATTATTATCATGAAATGAACAAAACTTTAAGTAACGTTTGATTCTTAATAATAATGACAGAAACTCTTCGTTAGACAAATAAACCACAGGAGCTGCTTTTGTTCTCAAGTGACTGTCCTTCTACTCCCACTGTAATTATACTGCAGTATCTGGTGTGTACTTCGTACTTTTGTGTACTTCGTCTCACTCTCAACAAACAGGGACGAGGAAGTGAAAAGTCACGGATCGACTGGAACGTATTTGAGCGAAAGTGAACTTCCTTGTGTTCCCACGACTCGACAGCAGGTGGCGCCAAACTATCGGATTTTCTTGCTAAATGGTCGTTAAAGCGACGATTGTTCCACGAGTGACGCCGACCTCGGATTGTGATTTGAAATCATGATAAAACAATCATCATGATTTCAAATCAGCTGTTTTGTCGTCTTTCCTCTCGACTCTCAAATGATTTGTCGACGATGAAAACAACTTTAAAAGATTCTTATTTAGCAACAAAGTCTTTTAAACGTTAAGGATCTAATAAGTTAATAATGGAGGCTTCATCGTAAACATCCTCCTCGTGACGTCATATGTAGCAACATGCTGGATGTTGTTGTTTACAGCGAGCGCCGCGGCTACATTAGCTCCTGTTCATCACTTGTAAATATTCCAACATGTTGTCGTGAATCTTGGAAGAAAGTCGTGGTCGTCGTTTACAGCATCAGTGCCTTCGGTCCAGAAGGTTCCGAGTGAGTCTGACTTGAGCAGAACCTCCGGGTCAGAATCGTAAAGTGCGCTTACATCTGGACTCCAGAACCGTGAGCGAGAGACGCTGCAACAAGAGAAGCCATAAGAGTCGATCATGAAGTCGAGAGATTTTCTATATTAGCAGTGAATGTATATTTCTATCTTCTGTCGTTCTATGGAAGCACAAGATGAACGAGGCTCATGTTCGTGTGTCGTCTGTGTGAAGGTTTCTGCCACTGACCACTGCCGTGCATGCAGCTGATGCAACTGCAGGGGGCGCTGTTGTGACACCAGGAGTTTTCTGTCTTTTTTCGTTCAATTTATCTCAAGTGTTTGAAATGTTGTTGAATTAAAAGAGAAAATGTCGAATCTTGAAAAGAAACTCGTTTGAAATGTTTAAAATGTTTAAATTCTGGGAAATGGATTCAAATCAAATATTTTCACACGTGAATGTTTTCAATCAAATAAGTTCAAAAAGACATTTGAATGTATTTTTGTTTCTTTTATCAAATCTATTCAAACTACTGATCCGAGCCGAGTGTGTTATTGTTATTATTATCAAAGTGTAAAATCCTAATAAGTTTTGACACGAGAGTCTGATGATAGCAGCAGGTGTGACGTTGTGTTGAGTTGTGTTGAGTTGTGTTGCTTCAGAAACATAATCAGTGCTGGTGTCGTTCGATCAGTTGTTGTCGTGATATTTGAGCCTCTGAACACATTTATATTTGTAATTATCCTCAGAAACTAGAATAAGCTTCTTATTTGACTTGTTTTGAATGATGCTTAATATGTGTAACTTTGTGTTGATGAACTTTAAACGATTGTGTTGATGAATTATTACACAAATGAATTATTACACAAATGAATTATTACACAAATGTTCAATAAATCTCAACCATTGAATTTGTCTCATTGATTTGTGTTTTTGAAACGAAGAAAATTCAACGTTGAATTATTGTGAAGAGAAAATGTTGAGTCATGTTTAATGTGTTTATATATATGTATATATATGTATATATATATACACAATAGTTTAATATGATTGTTGAACATCATTGGTTCTCTTCTCTAACAACAGTGCGTAACTGACACAGTGACTTTACCTCACTCTAGTGGCTGATCTATCCATCCATCCATCATCCATCCATCCATCCATTCATCCATCCATGTATCCATCCATCCATCCATCCATCATCCATCCATGTATCCATCCATCCATCCATCCATGTATCCATCCATCCATCCATCCATCATCCATCCATCCATGTATCCATCCATCCATCCATCATCCATCCATGTATCCATGCATCCATCATCCATCCATCATCCATCCATCCATGTATCCATCCATCCATCATCCATCCATCCATGTATCCATCCATCCATCATCCATCCATCCATCCATCATCCATCCATCCATGTATCCATCCATCCATCCATCCATCCATGTATCCATCCATCCATGTATCCATCCATCCATCCATCCATCCATGTATCCATCCATCCATCCATCCATTGTATCCATCCATCCATCCATTAATTTTCTATCGCTTTATCCCTGTCGCGGGGAGACTGGAGTCTACACCAGTATCATAGGGCGAGAGGCAGGGGACACCCTGGACAGGATGCCAGTCACAGGACACACAAAGACGGACAACCATTCACACACACACTCATACATACGGACAATTCTTCCCAAAGTTCTCAATCAACCTCTGTATGTGTCTGGACTGTGGGAGGAAACCGGAGTAAACATGCGACACATTGTCACGACTGTTGAAGTGAGTCACGTGGTGTAAAGTCACGAGTCTGAAGAGGAAGTTACTCTTGTTAGTTCCACACACGTCACTGACACGTGACAACATGTTCAAGACAATAGAATCACATTTAAAATGAAAATAAAACGAACAAACGTTACAACGTCACCGTCACAGCCAGTTCGACAACAGTGACCCCTGGCGGACATGTGTGTTACTGCAGGCATGACGTGTTCAGCGTGAGAACATGTTTTGTTTGTCATCTAAGAAAAGTTCAACATTATATAAACTTTGTGTTTGTTATCTTTTGATGATCATTAAGTGAGTAATTCTAAAGGGGTGTGGCCAACTCCTGGGTCACGTGGTCCTTGTTCTCCCGTCACTCTTGAGCAAACACTCGGGGACGAGGCGTGTCATGGCCGCCGTGTTGTTATTGGACGCGGTTCTTTCTCAGCATCAGTTCCCGCGACGGATCACGACACCTCGCGCCATCTCCTCCCGCCTTCTCCTCCCGCCATCTCCTCCCGCCGTCTCCTCCCGCGCTGCCCGAGCGACTCTCCGAAGACAACCGAGGACGTCCGAGGACACCCGACGCCGGGAAGCAGGAAGTAGCTTTTGACGGTGAGTTGGTGTTGTTCCCTATGATTGTTGTTTTCTTTTATTGTTGTTTTCTTTTATTGTTGTTCCCTATGATTGTTGTTTTCTTTTATTGTTGTTTTCTTTTATCGTTGTTTCCTATGATTGTCGTTTTCTATTATTGTCTTTATCTATTATTCTATATATTATCATTGTTCCGTCGATGCTTTCAACATCTTTTTGAACAAATAAACATATAAAATAATGAACATTCAGAAACAACATCAGGTTTGACGTGTTTTCAACTATTTCTTCAATCATGTGACAAACGGGCGGATTCACTGTTGAACTCTTTTAAGAGTTTAAAACATCTTTTATTAAACTATTAAGAGTTTAAAACATCTTTTATTAAACTATTAAGAGTTTGAAACATCTTTTATTAAACTATTAAGAGTTTAAAACATCTTTTATTAAACTATTAAGCGTTTAAAACGTCTTTTATTAAACTACTAAGAGTTTGAAACATCTTTTATTAAACTATTAAGAGTTTAAAACATCTTTTATTAAACTATTAAGAGTTTGAAACATCTTTTATTAAACTATTAAGAGTTTAAAAACATCTTTTATTGAACTCTTCATATTGATGTACATTTGAAAGTGACTCCTATTGACGATGAGAAGCTGATAAAGTTTAAACCTTCTTGATGAAAAGTTCCTCAAATCTCTTGGATCAATGTTTGACGTGATCTTTGAGTGACAGTTGACACATGAGTGACAGTTGACGACAAACATCAAGCTGAGGTGTGAGCAGGACGTGATGATGACAAAGATTACAAAGTATAACAAACACAAAGCAAGAAGACAAAGCACCAGTGTCTGGGCATCATGTGACCAGATGTTCTTCAGGACATGTGGTCACATGACGGGACCTCACACTGTTCACACGTTCATGCAACCACGAGATGTTCTCTGGTAGACGCACCAGAGTGTCAGGTGTGAAGGAAGTTTGAGGTTGAAAAATACCACAAACATGATATTCATATATATTATATAATGTATTCATACTGTCTTCGTCCACTTCATGCAGAACATCAACAACAACAGCTTCAGGTTCAACACATGAACGACTTCAGGAATTCTGTCCTTTTGTTGAAGTTTATGTTCAAATTATAAAAAAAAAACAGTTTATTCCTCATTGTGTATTTTCAGTTCTAGTTATTTGAAACGATCGATCGTATGAGACGTGAAACTCAAACGATCGATCGTATGAGACGTGAAACTCAAACGATCGTATGAGACGTGAAACTCAAACGATCGATCGTATGAGACGTGAAACTCAAACGATCGATCGTATGAGACGTGAAACTCAAACGATCGTATGAGACGTGAAACTCAAACGATCGTATGAGACGTGAAACTCAAACGATCGTATGAGACGTGAAACTCAAACGATCGATCGTATGAGACGTGAAACTCAAACGATCGATCCTATGAGACGTGAAACTCAAACGATCGTATGAGACGTGAAACTCAAACGATCGATCGTATGAGACGTGAAACTCAAACGATCGATCGTATGAGACGTGAAACTCAAACGATCGATCGATCGTATGAGACGTGAAACTCAAACGATCGATCGTATGAGACGTGAAACTCAAACGATCGATCGTATGAGACGTGAAACTCACATCAAATGTTTCCTTTGGTTTGAACTTCCTGCCGATGAACCGTTGTTTTGAACGTCTGTCGCCTCCATGAGGTTCAGTGGAAGTTCTGAGTATGAAGAGCTTGTTGTGTGACAGTAGGAGACGATCACTGCAGTGTGTCCTGGAGAGAGGATGCAGCAAAGAACCGTACAGTGATGAAAGCATGAACTCAGAACTCTTTCTGTCACGTTAACATGTTCTACTGTAAAGATCAAGTTTCTTGTGTCTGTGAAGAATCTTCTTCTTCTGGACACTCTTGGCCTTCAGTGACGTCAGTCTTTATGTTGATTTTGAAAATGTGCCATAAATAACATTTTTAATGTTTTATTTAAATCAACAGGTTTGTGTAGTAAAGAGACAAATGTTAACAAACCTTTCACTCTTGTTTATTCAGGTGTTGAAGCTGTTGTGTTAGGAATACTTCCTCTTAAAGAACTAGGACCTCCGTTGTACTCTGTTGTACTCTGTTGTACTCTGTTGTACTCTATTATACTCTATTGTACTCTATTGTACTTTATTGTACTCTATTATACTCTATTATACTCTATTGTGCTCTATTATACTCTGCTGTACTCTATTGTGCTCTATTGTACTCTATTATACTCTGTTGTGTCTATTATATTCGATTGTACTCTATTATACTCGGTTGTAGTCTATTATACTCTATTATACTCTGTTGTACTCTGTTATACTCTAGTTTACTGTAGTGTACTCTATTGTATTGTGATAATGGACTATAGTTGTGTAGCTGTTGATATGTGTGATACTGGACTATAGTTGTGTAGCTGTTGATATGTGTGATACTGGACTATAGTTGTGTAGCTGTTGATATGTGTGATACTGGACTATAGTTGTGTAGCTGTTGATATGTGTGATACAGGAGTGTAGTTGTGTAGCTGTTGATATGTGTGATACAGGAGTGTAGTTGTGTAGCTGTTGATATGTGTGATACAGGAGTGTAGATGTGTAGCTGTTGATATGTGTGATACAGGAGTGTAGTTGTGTAGCTGTTGATATGTGTGATACAGGAGTGTAGTTGTGTAGCTGTTGATATGTGTGATACAGGAGTGTAGTTGTGTAGCTGTTGATGTGTGTGATACAGGAGTGTAGTGTCATCAGCACGACGGTGCAACATCGTCAAAGTGTTGTATATGTACGAATGTTGTTTATGTACAAACGTTGTATATGTACGAACGTTGTTTATGTACAAACTTTGTATATGTACGAACGTTGTATATTTACGAACGTTGTATATGTACGAAAGTTGTTTATGTACAAACGTTGTATATGTACGAATGTTGTATATTTACGAACGTTGTATATGTACGAATGTTGTTTATGTACAAACGTTGTATATTTACGAACGTTGTATATTTACGAATGTTGTTTATGTACAAACGTTGTATATTTACGAACGTTGTTAATGTACGAATGTTGTTTTATGTACGAACGTTGTATATGTACGAATGTTGTTTATGTACAAACGTTGTATATTTCCGAACGTTGTATATGTACAAACGTTGTTAATGTACAAACGTTGTATATAATTACGAACATTGTTAATGTACGAATGTTGTTTTATGTACGAACTTTGTATATGTACGAATGTTGTTTATGTACTAACGTTGTATATGTACGAACGTTGTATATGTACGAACGTTGTATATGTACAAACGTTGTATATGTACAAACGTTGTATATGTACAAACGTTGTATATGTACAAACGTTGTTTATGTACTAACGTTGTATATTTACGAACGTTGTATATGTACGAACGTTGTATATGTACAAATGTTGTTTATGTACTAACGTTGTATATTTACAAACGTTGTATATGTACAAACGTTGTATATGTACAAACGTTTTATATGTACAAACATTGTATATGTACAAATGTTGTATATTTACAAACGTTGTATATGTACAAACGTTGTATATTTACAAACGTTGTATATGTACAAACGTTGTATATGTACAAACGTTGTGCTGCTCAGGGTGAAACTTAAGCCAGAACTGCTGAAGACGTTTCCATCTGAAGGCAACATGATCGTGACACTCATGTTCACACACAGGGATGTAGTCGAATCTTGGGAATGTAAGAATCTTTTGGTCCATTCGTGGATCAGCACCAGCTTCACAGCCCATGGATCTATGGAAGACTCTCAGCTTGTGGCGCAACATTGTACTTCCTGTTCCTAATCTGCTTCCTGTCATGTGATTCCACAGGAAGTCGGACACCATGTCTGGTGAACGCACCCCCCTGATAATCTCAGGGGTCTGCGGTCTGAACGTGTCCTCGGTGACGAGCTGCACCGGTCCAGAGTCCAGCAATGAGGCCCCCACCAAAGACCCCCGGAGGCTGGACACATTCTTTGGGGTGATGGTTCCGACCGTGCTGTCCATGTTTAGCATTGTGTTGTTCCTGAGGACGGGTGAGTGTTGTGCGTCCATGGATGTTGTCGAGCAGCTGCTGATGTTTGAGCGGCGCAGGATTTGTGGTGGGTCATGCGGGACTACTGCAGGGTCTTCTCATGGTGGTGGTGGCCTACACCATCATCTCGCTCACCATCCTGTCCATCTGTGCCATCTCCACCAACGGAGCCATCCAGGCCGGAGGAGCCTATTGTATCCTCAACAAACGTCTGCAACACAGACCAGATGAAAACGTTACTTCCTGACAAACATCCAAACATTACTCTCTGACAAACATCTAAACGTTACTCTACATTTGTTTTCTACACATCCAACTCGTTACTCTCTACAAACATCCATCTCTGACAAACATATATCTACAAACATGTTACTCTCTGACAAACATCCAAACGTTACTCTCTGACAAACATCCAAACGTTACTCTCTGACAAACATCCAAACGTTACTCTCTGACAAACATCCAAACGTTACTCTCTGACAAACTCCAAACGTCCTACAAACATCTAACAAACGTATCCCTGACAAACATCCAAACGTTACTCTCTGACAAACATCCAAACGTTACTCCCTGACAAACAAACGTTTGACAAACATCTCAAAATTTCAAACATCTACAAACATCTAAACGTTACTCTCTGACAAACATCCAAACGTTACTCTCTGACAAACATCCAAACGCTTTCCTACCTGACAAACATCCAAACGTTACTCCCTGACAAACATCTAAACGTTACTCCTGACAAACATCCAAACGTTACTCCCTGACAAACATCTTCCATCTCCCTGACAAACATCCAAACGTTACTCTCTGACAAACATCCAAACGTTACTCTCTGACAAACTGACTCCCTGACAAACTCCAAACGTTACTCCTGACAAACATCCAAACGTTACTCTCTGACAAACATCCAAAGCGTTACTCTCTGACAAACATCTAAACGACTCTCTGACAAACATCCACCACACATACGACTCTGACAAACATTAAACGTTATTCCCTGACAAACATCCAAACGTTTCTACAAACTCTGCTACTCGACAAACATCAAACGTTACTCCTGACAAACATCTGCTCTCTGACAAACATCTAAACGTTACTTCCCTGACAAACATCCAAACGTTACTCCCTGACAAACATCTAAACGTTACTCCCTGACAAACTCCAAACGTTTCTCCCTGACAACCTAAACGTTACCTCCCTGACAAACATCCAAATGTTACTCCCTGACAACTCTAAGTCCCCTGACAAACACTCTCTCTGACAAACTCTAAACGTTCTTCCTGACAACATCCAACGTTCCCTGACAAACACCATCCCTGACAAACATCTAAACGTTTCTCCTGACAAACATAAACCTACAAAATTACTTTCTGACAAACATTAAATTTATCTTTATTATTTCTTCCTAACAAACATCTTTAACAGACAATTTAAACGTTTCCTGACAACTCCAAGCGTTACTCTCTGACAAACATCCAAACGTTACTCTCTGACAAACATCCAAACGTTACTCTCTGACAAACATCCAAACGTTACTCTCTGACAAACATCCAAACGTTACTCTCTGACAAACATCTGACAAACTCTAAACGTACTCTCTGACAAACATCCAAACGTTACTACATCCTGACAAACATCCAAACGTTACTCTCTGACAAACATCCAAACGTTACTCTCTGACAAACATCCAAACGTTACTCTCTGACAAACATCCAAACGTTACTCCCTGACAAACATCTAAACGTTACTCTCTGACAAACATCTAAACGTTCTCCACAAACATCCCCTCTGACAAACATCCAAACACTCTCTGCCAACGTTATCCTGAAACGTTACTCTCTGACCCAGTACTCCCTCTTTCCACAAACGTTACTCCCTGACAAACATCTAAACGTTACTCCCTGACAAACATCTAAACGTTACTCCCTGACAAACATCTAAACGTTACTCTCTGACAAACATCCAAACGTTACTCTCTGACAAACATCTAAACGTTACTCTCTGACAAACATCTAAACGTTACTCCCTGACAAACATCCAAACGTTACTCCCTGACAAACATCCAAACGTTTCTCCCTGACAAACCAAACGTTACTCCCTACAAACTCAAACGTTCTCTCTGACAAACATCTAAACGTTACTCTCTGACAAACATCAAACGTTACTCTCTGACAAACATCCAAACGTTACTCTCTGACAAACATCTAAACGTTACTCCCTACAAACATCTAAACGTTACTCCCTGACAAACATCTAAACGTTACTCCCTGACAAACATCTAAACGTTACTCCCTGACAAACATCTAAACGTTACTCTCTGACAAACATCTAAACGTTACTCCCTGACAAACATCCAAATGTTACTCCCTGACAAACATCTAAACGTTACTCCCTGACAAACATCCAAATGTTACTCCCTGACAAACATCTAAACGTTACTCTCTGACAAACATCTAAACGTTACTCCCTGACAAACATCCAAATGTTACTCCCTGACAAACATCTAAATGTTTCTCCCTGACAAACATCCAAACGTTACTCCTGACAAACATCTAAACGTTACTCCCTACACTCCTAAATGTTTCTCCCTACAAACCTAATACTCCCTGACAAACATCCAAATGTTACTCCCTGACAAACATCTAAACGTTACTACCTGACAAACATCCAAATGTTACTCCCTGACAAACATCTAAACGTTACTCCCTGACAAACATCCAAATGTTACTCCCTGACAAACATCTAAATGTTTCTCCCTGACAAACATCCAAACGTTACTCTCTGACAAACATCTAAATGTTTCTCCCTGACAAACATCCAAACGTTACTCTCTGACAAACCTCTAAACGTTAATCCCTGACAAACATCCAAATGTTACTCTCTGACAAACATCTAAACGTTACTCCCTGACAAACATCCAAATGTTACTCCCTGACAAACATCTAAATGTTTCTCCCTGACAAACATCTAAACGTTACTCCCTGACAAACATCTAAATGTTTCTCCCTGACAAACATCTAAACGTCACTCTCTGACAAACATCCAAACGTTACTCCCTGAGAAACATCTAAACGTTACTCTCTGACAAACATCTAAATGTTTCTCCCTGACAAACATCCAAACGTTACTCTCTGACAAACATCCAAACGTTACTCTCTGACAAACATCTAAACGTTACTCCCTGACGGAGCCATCCAAACGTTACTCTCTGACAAACATCTAAACGTTACTCCCTGATGGAGCCATCCAAATGTTACTCCCTGACAAACATCTAAATGTTTCTCCCTGACAAACATCCAAGCGTTACTCTCTGACAAACATCCAAACGTTACTCTCTGACAAACATCTAAACGTTACTCCCTGACAAACATCCAAACGTTACTCTCTGACAAACATCCAAACGTTACTCCCTGACAAACATCTAAACGTTACTCCCTGACAAACATCTAAACGTTACTCCCTGGCAAACATCCAAATGTTACTCCCTGACAAACATCTAAATGTTACTCCCTGACAAACATCTAAACGTTACTCCCTGACAAACATCCAAATGTTACTCCCTGACAAACATCTAAATGTTTCTCCCTGACAAACATCCAAACGTTACTCTCTGACAAACATCTAAATGTTTCTCCCTGACAAACATCCAAACGTTACTCTCTGACAAACCTCTAAACGTTAATCCCTGACAAACATCCAAATGTTACTCTCTGACAAACATCTAAACGTTACTCCCTGACAAACATCCAAATGTTACTCCCTGACAAACATCTAAATGTTTCTCCCTGACAAACATCTAAACGTTACTCCCTGACAAACATCTAAATGTTTCTCCCTGACAAACATCTAAACGTTACTCTCTGACAAACATCTAAACGTTACTCTCTGACAAACATCTAAACGTTACTCTCTGACAAACATCCAAACGTTACTCCCTGACAAACATTCAAACGTTACTCTCTGACAAACATCTAAACGTTACTCTCTGACAAACATCCAAACGTTACTCCCTGACAAACATTCAAACGTTACTCCCTGACAAACATCTAAACGTTACTCTCTGACAAACATCCAAACGTTACTCCCTGACAAACATCTAAACGTTACTCCCTGACAAACATCCAAACGTTACTCTCTGACAAACATCCAAACGTTACTCCCTGACAAACATCTAAACGTTACTCCCTGACAAACATCTAAATGTTTCTCCCTGACAAATATCCAAATGTTACTCCCTGACAAACATCTAAACGTTACTCTCTGACAAACATCTAAACGTTACTCCCTGACAAACATCCAAATGTTACTCCCTGACAAACATCTAAATGTTTCTCCCTGACAAACATCCAAACGTTACTCTCTGACAAACATCTAAACGTTACTCCCTGACAAACATCCAAATGTTACTCCCTGACAAACATCCAAACGTTACTCTCTGACAAACATCTAAATGTTACTCCCTGACAAACATCCAAACGTTACTCTCTGAGAAACATCTAAACGTTACTCCCTGACAAACATCCAAATGTTACTCCCTGACAAACATCCAAATGTTACCCTCTGACAAACATCTAAACGTTACTCCCTGACAAACATCTAAACGTTACTCTCTGACAAACATCTAAACGTTACTCTCTGACAAACATCCAAATGTTACTCTCTGACAAACATCTAAACGTTACTCTCTGACAAACATCTAAACGTTACTCCCTGACAAACATCCAAATGTTACTCTCTGACAAACATCTAAACGTTACTCCCTGACAAACATCTAAAGTTCTCCCTACAAACATCCAAACGTTACTCCCTGACAAACATCCAAATGTTACTCTCTGACAAACATCTAAACGTTACTCTCTGACAAACATCTAAACGTTACTCCCTGACAAACATCCAAATGTTACTCTCTGACAAACATCTAAACGTTACTCCCTGACAAACATCTAAATGTTTCTCCCTGACAAACATCCAAACGTTACTCCCTGACAAACATCCAAATGTTACTCTCTGACAAACATCTAAACGTTACTCTCTGACAAACATCTAAATGTTACTCCCTGACAAACATCTAACCGTTACTCCCTGACAAACATCTAAATGTTTCTCCCTGACAAACATCCAAATGTTACTCCCTGACAAACATCCAAACGTTACTCCCTGACAAACATCTAAACGTTACTCCCTGACAAACATCTAAATGTTACTCCCTGACAAACATCCAAACGTTACTCCCTGACAAACATCCAAATGTTACTCTCTGACAAACATCTAAACGTTACTCCCTGACAAACATCCAGACATGATCAGTCGCACGCTCGGGCCTGAGTTCGGAGGAAGCATCGGACTCATGTTCTACCTGGCCAAGGTGTGCGCGTGTGGAGAGTATGTGCTGGGTCTGGTGGAGGCCATACTGGACGTGTTCGGTGAAGATCTTGGTATGTCTTCATGTTTGTATTGACAACACTCTTGGTGCCAATAGAACCTTTACTGATGGTTATTGTATCTCACAGCAGAAGGTTGTTGGTTCACTTCCCAACTTGTGAACTTTCTATATGGAGTTTGTTTTCCCTACGTTAGTGGGTTTACTTCGGGCACTCCGGTTTCCTCCCACAGGCCAAAAACATACAGAGGTTGATTGAGAACTGTGTGTCTTCGTGTCCAGGTTGTCCTCCGCGTCCTTCCCCGAGTAGCCGGCTCCAGTCACCCCCGAATCCCTATAAGAGAAGATCAATGTTTTTTTTTTATAAACAAGAGTTACTTGATCTTCTGTGTCTCATTTTTGAACGTACGATGGAAGTAGCGGAAGTAGAATTTAGAACATTTATTTTTGAGTAAAATATCAAACTGTTATCCCTTGTGTTTTCTCTGTGTCAAAGGTCAACGACCTCCCTGGCTTCCATAAATACATGTGCAGTGGTGGAGGTCGTTGACCTTTGACCCAGAGACAATACAAGGGATTAAAAAAATCACAAATTTGAAAATATTAGAAAAATTCAGCCTTTGAATGTAAAAAATATTTAAATGATTATTATTGTTTTTAAAGTAAAAAAAATGATTCAATGCCTGAAAAAACTACATTTCAATAAATACATTGAAATGAAAGCATTAATGTTGATATGATTCATGTTTAAGGTTCTCATCATCATATGATTCAAAGATAAATGTGTCTTCGTTGAAATTCTTCCACAAACTCAAAGTGATCTTGAAGATGTCCCCATGTGTCCTCAGAGTCCTCGGGGGCCGCGGGGATCCGGGTCCTCCCTCACGGCTACTGGTTCACGGTGCTTTACGCGTCGGTGGTGCTGCTGGTGTGTCTGCTGGTGTGTCTGGTGGGCTCGCACATCTACTCGCGCACCGCCTTTGCCATCCTGATTCTGGTCACGCTGTCCCTGCTGTCCATTTTCATCAGCTCAGTCGCCGTCATACCTCGGGACATCGTCATCTTCCATCACGGGCCCGGCAACAGCACGTTGCGTTACAACGCCAGCTACACCGGCTACAGCGCCACCACGCTGAGCAACAATCTTGGCGGTGAGAGACGCGGCAGCTTTGGAGTCAGAAGATCCTGTTTGACACGTGTGTTGTGCAGCCGGCTACAGTCTGGACTACAGCACCAACACCATGATGTCGTTCGCCAGCGTGTTCGCCGTCCTGTTCACCAGCTGCACCGGCATCATGGCGGGAGCCAACATGTCAGGTGACCTTGGATGACCTTGACCTTCCTCCGCTCACCTTGATGTCACGTGTGACTCTGTGCAGGCGAACTGAAGGCTCCGAGCATCGCCATCCCCAGAGGAACCATCGGCGCCGTCGTCTACACCTTCACCGTCTACGTCCTCCTCTTCCTGTTGGTCAGCGCCACGTGTGAGCGGTCAGTCTTCCTCTCTTTCTCAGTTGTTTTCTTCTCTTCCTTCCACTCTTTCATCATTTCTTCCTCAGATCTGTTCTGATAAAGTCTCATTTTGACCCAAAACAACCAGTAAATGCTCTTTAGTTCAGCTTTAAACAACAGAAGATCCTCAGAAGAGTCAGTGAAACTACGAGGTTCAGATCAATCAACGACTTTCATGTTGTTTCCCTGAAAACATGTGACCTTGTGACCCTTGTGTTTCCTCTAGACACTCTAGTTTCCTCCCATGAACACACTGGTTAATGAGTTACTCTAAACTGTGTGAGTGATGTCACTGACTATTTGTGAGACCTTTCCAGGGTGTCCTCAGGCTGAACAACCATTTCATTGTTGAACAGTTGAAGGTTCTTAAGTGGACTCATCTCACCTTCAGAACCCTCCTGATCGAGGACTACGGTTTCCTTCAGAAGATCAACATCTGGCCACCATTGGTCACCATCGGCATCTACTGCGCCTCCCTATCGGCCGCCATGTGCTCCCTGATCGGAGCGTCTCGCATCCTGCACGCCCTCGCCCTGGATCATCTGTTCGGTGAGACTTCTTTGAAGCGCCTCAGGTGGAACATGTTTGTTTCTTGTTCTACTATTAGAGTGTAAGAGTATAAGTGTTGACGAGTGTGTTAATGTAAGTGTGTGGTAATGTAAGTTTGTGTGTGTTGCATAATACATCTGGGATTCAAGTATACACCCATTTCTAATGGGTAAAGCCTTGGCCTGGGAGAGAGGTCATGAGGTGGTCCCCAACCTTCACTGGGCGTTTCGACCCTTAACCACAACGCCCTCCAGTTGGTGGGTCTGCAGTGACCGCTTTCCTTAAGTGGCCTCTCAGTCCAACCTTGGTCAATAGATCCCACACTGATTGAGCTGAGAACCCTCGACATCCAACTTCCACCGTCATCAGCCATGCTTTCCACCCCTTATCCCTGCACAAGTTGTTGGTATTTGGATTTTTCCTCTTTGCAGCTTCCTCACAGCCCTCCCCCCATGGCACTGTCAACTCCACAAGGATGATCTTCTTCCCCTCTGGTGACCACATGATGATGTCTGGTCTTAGAGTGGTGATGAGAACCGCTTCTGGGAAATGGAGTTTCTTCTCCATTTCCCATCGCTGTGCTGATTGTAGCAGGTTCTGCCTGGCTTGGCTGTGGACAACAGGTCTTTACCTTCTTTCACAAAGGTGATGGTGCAGTGGTCTTGCTTTTGTTGGTTGCTTCTTCCTCCTCTCTTGCTCCAAGATATCTGCAAGCACTGCCAACACCTTGTCATGGCGCCACCTGTATCTACCCTGGGTTAAAGCAGATTTGCACCCAGATGGAATGTGCACCATTTATCCTTTACCGCCACACAATCTGCACAGTGAGTCCTGCCTCATCCCCCACCTGTGAAAATTTACTGGGGTCGGTAAGGTGTCGTCCACTGCTCGGAGTAGAAAGGAAGCGGTAGGGGTCCTTTATTAACTGGGCTCGCACAGCTTCCTGCTTCTTCCGCCGCTGTTTGAACCTCTCAGCTCTTCTTATCCTGATGAGCTGTTGAGACTGGCAGTCAGCTCCTTTATTCCTTCCTTCTCTCCTGCACTTGCCAGTTTCAATTGCTTCCTCAGGGTCTTGATCTCCTTCCTAAGTTGTTTGATCTTTCTTTCTCTTCTGTTTTCCTTTCTTTTTGGTCTTTCTTTGTTCTCTTTTCTGGGCATGGTTCCAAACTGTTCTTTTGCCATGATGTAGGTGATGGCTGTCAGTGAATCCACCTTCTTTTCTGCTGATCCAGCTTGAACTGCTCCAAGCACCTTGTCCAGATCTTCATCTAACATGGACCAGTCGTTTTTATCACTCAACTTGGGCGACTTGATTCTTTCCCTTGTTGGCTGGGGTGGGCTTTCTGGAGTGGTGTTAGAGGCTCTCCTTGTGTGAGCTTGGGAGATTGCCGGCACTGAGAGATCACTAGGACTGTGGTGTGCTTCCTGCCTAGAATTCTCCTGCGTCTCACCACATGAGACATCTGAGCGGTGTGCTTGCATCTGTCCCTCCCCGCACTAGGACTTGCTCTGGTGTATTTTGAGCCCTCTTGTACTTTTGCAGATCCTTCCGCAACTGCATTTTACTTCTGGTACCTCCCCGGTCAAGGTGGTTTGCCTGACCCTTCTCTGCGTCTGTGTCACTGCCCGAGTCGTAGCCATTGAATCTGTCCTGATGAGCCTCTCATCCACCCCCCCTCTCGGGAGGCTCTGGGGGTATTGCTCTTTTGTCGATTCTGTAGCTTGCTTGGTGCCCTCTTACGAGTGCTGCAACAGGGGTTGCTGGCCCCTGTTACACCGCAGTCTTTCCTGGAGGTCAGCTGACTCCCCAGCGTCACCGACCTCCCTCGGTTGCCATCCAGACTTTCATACACACAGTGTGTGTGTAAGAACTTGGATCATGTGATCAACAACGTGTGCGACTCTCGTGGACTTGAAGTCAACAGACGAAGAGTGTAACTGACTGTTGGCTGGAGGCAGCAGTTGCTGTGAGAGGGAGAATATCCAGTGTTGAGGGAAAGTCTCTCAAGAAGATCCAGTGTTGAGGGACAGTCTCTTAAGAAGATCCAGTGTTGAGGTACAGTCTCTTAAGAGGAGCCAGTGTTGAGGGACAGTCTCTTAAGAAGATCCAGTGTTGAGGTACAGTCTCTTAAGAGGAGCCAGTGTTGAGGGACAGTCTCTTAAGAAGATCCAGTGTTGAGGGACAGTCTCTTAAGAAGATCCAGTGTTGAGGGACAGTCTCTTAAGAAGATCCAGTGTTGAGGGACAGTCTCTTAAGAGGAGCCAGTGTTGAGGGACAGTCTCTTAAGAAGATCCAGTGTTGAGGGACAGTTGAGTGAGTCAAGCAGGTTGAGCTTGTAGTTTGTCTTGGAGCAGAGGATGGTTGAAGGCAGATGTATATCATGACCATGATCCTGCAGAATCAAGTGGAGGACCAGGTTTACTGGTGATGGTTTTGCGTCAGAACCAGGCGCTCAAAGGATTTCAGGACACAGATCCTGGATCATTGGGGGGAGGATTTGATGCAGTACAGGACTCCAGAGTTTAGGTAAGGTGCACACGATGTGATCCTCACAGTAGCTGATCCAGTCTGGTGGACTAGACGAGGTCATGGAGCATAAATTAAGTTCAGTTTTGTTTTAAATCACTTTTCTGAGGAAGTGTTTTTGATTTATTGAGACTTTTCCAGGTTTGCCTCTTTCTCCGGCCACGATCACGACCCAGTCAGGGAACCCTTGGGTGGCAGTGATCTACACCTGGGCTCTGACACAGGTGAGGTTGATGGTTCTACTGCCTGGAGGACACGACCTGATGCTGTGTTTGTGTCAGTGTGTGGTGTTTGCAGGTCAACTCAACTCTATAGCCAGCCTGGTGACCGTCTTCTACCTGCTCGCCTTCGCCGCCGTCGACCTGGCCTGTCTCGCCATGGAGTGGGCGTCGGCTCCTAATTTCAGGTAACGGAGCTCAAAGGTGACCTTGACCTGTCGCTCAACTTGACCTGAAGAGCTTGAGTTCAAACAAGAACTTCTTGTTGGTCCAGAAACGTCATAAACATCTTATAAAATACTTGTTGATTCTCATGAACTTATTCTTGTTTATTTGAACGAGAACTTTTCCAATTGTACTTTGTATTTCGCAGTTTCTAGTTTTTATAGTCGTGATGTTGATTCAAGATAATAAAAGTATCCTCATTAAAAAGGTTTTATTCTTAACAAACGTATGTATTTTATTATTATATTGTTTAATGTTTGTTTGGATATGATTGGGATTGAAATACATCAACAATTTATTTGTATTTGTTGTAAAACATGTAAAACTTCCTCTCAAAGAAAATCTTCTCTTGTCATCAAACCTACATTTTTATTTTCCTTGGAATTATTTGATTCTTCGTTTGTTGTTCTCACTTCAGATCACGACATGTTTGAAGTTATAATATTTTGTGTTTGTTGTATTTTGTGTAGTAATATTTTGAAGTGTGACGTTGAAGACATGAAGACAGTAAAAAGCAAATATTGATATTGAAAATGAGAATAATCTGATGATTCAATGATGTGGTTGATCCACAGACCGACCTTCCGCTTCTTCTCGTGGCACACGTGTCTCCTGGGCATCGTCAGCTGCCTGGTCATGATGTTCGTCATCAACCCTGTTTACTCGTCCGGCAGCATCGTCCTGCTGCTGCTGCTGCTGCTCTTCCTGCATTACAGGAGTCCTGTGAGCAGCTGGGGCTACATCAGCCAGGCCATCATCTTCCACCAGGTGTGTGCGTGTGCGTGTGCGTTTGCCTGTGTCTGTGTGTGTGTGTGTACGTGTGTGTACGTGTGTGTTAGTACATGTGTGTACTTGGCTGCAGGTGAGGAAGTACCTGCTGATGCTGGACGTGAGGAAAGACCACGTGAAGTTCTGGAGGCCTCAGGTGCTCCTGATGGTTTCCAACCCTCGCTCGGCCTGTCAGCTGGTCCTGTTCGTGAACCAGCTGAAGAAGGGAGGACTCTATGTTCTGGGCCACGTGCAGCTGGGAGACCTGGGTAAGAACTAATGGGTCCAGAGTTTAGATGAATGAGTTCGAAACGTCTCTTCAGACTCTTGATGTTCTCAACCTTGCTAGCGTGCTAACTAGCATGTTGCTATCAAAGCTAGCAGTTGGACATTATTGTGACTTCCTGGTTGTAGGACAAGGTCACATGATGACATGATGACAAGGTCACATGATGACAAGGTCACATGATGACATGAGGATATGATGACATGATGACAAGGTCACATGATGACAAGGTCACATGATGACATGATGACAAGGTCACATGATGACATGATGACAAGGTCACATGATGATATGATGACATGATGACAAGGTCACATGATGACATGATGACAAGGTCACATAATGATATGATGACATGATGACAAGGTCACATGATGACATGATGACAAGGTCACATAATGATATGATGACATGATGACAAGGTCACATGGTGACATGATGACAAGGTCACATGATGACATGATGACAAGGTCACATGATGACATGATGATATGACATAATGACAAGGTCACATGATGACATGATGACATGATCACATGATGATATGATGAAATGATGACATGATGACAAGGTCACATGATGACATGATGACAAGGTCACATGATGATATGATGACATGATGACAAGGTCACATGATGACATGATGATATGACATGATGACAAGGTCACATGATGACATGATGACATGATGACAAGGTCACATGATGACATGATGACAAGGTCACATGATGATATGATGACATGATGACATGATCACATGCTCACATGATGACATGATGACATGATGACAAGGTCACATGGTGACATGATGACAAGGTCACATGATGATATGATGACATGATGACAAGGTCACATGATGACATGATGACAAGGTCACATGGTGACATGATGACAAGGTCACATGATGATATGATGACATGATGACAAGGTCACATGATGACATGATGACATGATGACATGATGACAAGGTCACATGGTGACATGATGACAAGGTCACATGATGATATGATGACATGATGACAAGGTCACATGATGACATGATGACAAGGTCACATAATGATATGATGACATGATGACAAGGTCACATGATGACATGATGACAAGGTCACATAATGACATGATGACAAGGTCACATCATGACATGATGACAAGGTCACATGATGACATGATGATATGACATGATGACAAGGTCACATGATGACATGATGACATGATCACATGATGATATGATGACATGATGACATGATGACATGATGACAAGGTCACATGATGACATGATGACAAGGTCACATGATGACATGATGATATGACATGATGACAAGGTCACATGATGATATGATGACATGGTGACATGATGACAAGGTCACATGATGACATGATGACAAGGTCACATGATGACATGATGATATGACATGATGACAAGGTCACATGATGATATGATGACATGGTGACATGATGACAAGGTCACATGATGACATGATGATATGACATGATGACAAGGTCACATGATGACATGATGACATGATCACATGATGATATGATGACATGATGACATGATGACATGATGACAAGGTCACATGATGACATGATGACAAGGTCACATGATGATATGATGACATGATCACATGCTCACATGATGACAAGGTCACATGATGACAAGGTCACATGATGACAGGTCCCATGATGATATGATGATGTGACCTTGTCATCATGTCATCATGTGACCTTGTCATCATGTGACCTTGTCATCATGTCATCATGTGACCTTGTCATCATGTCATCACGTCATCATGTGACCTTGTCATCATGTCATCATGTCTTCACGTCTTCATATCATCATATCATCATATCATCATGTGACCTTGTCATCATGTCATCATGTGACCTTGTCATCATGTCATATCATCATGTCATCATGTGACCTTGTCATCATGTCACCATGTCATCATATCATCATGTGACCTTGTCATCATGTCATCATGTCATCATGCTATCGTGCTAACTAGCATGTTGCTATCAAAGCTAGCAGTTGGACATTATTGTGACTTCCTGGTTGTAGGACAAGGTCACATGATGACATGATGACAAGGTCACATGATGACATGATGACAAGGTCACATGATGACATGATGACAAGGTCACATGATGACAAGGTCACATGATGATATGATGATATGATGACAAGGTCACATGATGACATGATGACAAGGTCACATGATGACAAGGTCACATGATGACATGATGACAAGGTCACATGATGATATGATGACAAGGTCACATGATGACATGATGACAAGGTCACATGATGACATGATGACAAGGTCACATGATGACATGATGACAAGGTAACATGATGATATGATGACATGATGATATGATGACAAGGTCACATGATGACATGATGACAAGGTCACATGATGACATGATGACAAGGTCACATGATGACATGATGATATGATGACATGATGATATGATGACATGATGACAAGGTCACATGATGACATGATCACATGATGACATGATAACAAGGTCACATGATGATATGATGACATGATATGATGACAAGGTCACATGATGACATGATGACAAGGTCACATGATGACATGATGACAAGGTCACATGATGATATGATGACAAGGTCACATGATGATATGATGACAAGGTCACATGATGACATGATGACAAGGTCCCATGATGATATGATGATGTGACCTTGTCATCATGTCATCATGTGATCATATCATCATGTGACCATGTCATCATGTGATCATGTGATCATATCATCATGTAACCTTGTCATCATGTGATCATATCATCATGTGACCTTGTCATCATGTCATCATGTCATCATGTGATCATGTGATCATATCATCATGTGACCTTGTCATCATGTCATCATGTGATCATGTGATCATGTGATCATATCATCATGTCATCATGTGACCTTGTCATCATATCATCATGTAACCTTGTCATCATGTGATCATATCATCATGTAACCTTGTCATCATGTGATCATATCATCATGTAACCTTGTCATCATGTCATCATGTGACCTTGTCATCATGTGATCATATCATCATGTTACCATGTCATCATGTGATCATGTCATCATGTGACCTTGTCATCATGTCATCATGTGACCTTGTCATCATGTCATCATGTCATCATGTGATCATATCATCATGTGACCTTGTCATCATGTCATCATGTGACCTTGTCATCATGTCATCATGTCACCATGTCATCATGTCATCATATCATCATGTGACCTTGTCATCATGTCATCATGTGACCTTGTCATCATGTGATCATGTGATCATATCATCATGTCATCATGTCATCATGTGACCTTGTCATCATGTGACCATGTCATCATACCATCATGTGACCTTGTCATCATGTCATCATGTGACCTTGTCATCATGTCACCATGTCATCATATCATCATGTGACCTTGTCATCATGTCATCATGTCATCATGTGACCTTGTCATCATGTCACCATGTCATCATATCATCATGTCATCATGTCATCATATCATCATGTGACCTTGTCATCATGTCATCATGTGACCTTGTCATCATGTCATCATGTCACCATGTCATCATGTCATCATGTCATCATGTGACCTTGTCATCATGTGATCATGTGATCATATCATCATGTCATCATATCATCACGTCACCATGTCATCATACCATCATGTGACCTTGTCATCATGTCATCATGTGACCTTGTCATCATGTCATCATGTGACCTTGTCATCATGTCACCATGTCATCATATCATCATGTGACCTTGTCATCATGTCATCATGTCATCATGTGACCTTGTCATCATGTCACCATGTCATCATATCATCATGTGACCTTGTCATCATGTCATCGTATCATCATGTGACCTTGTCATCATGTCACCATGTCATCATATCATCATGTAACCTTGTCATCATGTCATCATGTGATTGCATGTGATCATATCATCATGTCATCATATCATCATGTGACCTTTTCATCATGTCATCATGTGATCATATCATCATGTCATCATATCATCATGTGACCTTTTCATCATGTGATCATGTGATCATATCATCATGTCATCATATCATCATGTGACCTTGTCATCATGTCATCATGTCATCATGTGACCTTGTCATCATGTCATCATGTCATCATGTGATCATATCATGTCATCATATCATCATGTAACCTTGTCACATGTCATCATATCATCATGTGACCTTGTGACATTATCTGAAGACACTATACAGTTGAAATAAGACTACAGTTGATTAAGGACAAATAGATCCAGCAATTCAACAAAGAGCAAGAAACAAAACACTGTACAGTGAGCAATGGCGAGGAAAAACTTCCTTTTAGAAGGCAGAAACCTCGAGCAGAACCAGACTCATTGTTGACGGCCTGCCGCTTTGACCGGCTGGGAGGAAGGATGGGGGGGTAGACAGATGGATAAGGAGAGGAGTGAGGGAGGATATAGTGAGAGAAAAGAGGAGAGTGTAGGAGGGTCCATGGGGGTGCTGGAGAGAACTCAGGATCTGATGACGTGGTGAAGATCCTGGATCAGCAGCAGCTCTGGAGGTGGATCCCTGGATCAGCAGCAGCTCTGGAGGTGGATCCCTGGGGCTCCGGGAGAGAAATAAAAAGGTGTGGGTTTGGGACAAATGTAGAATACAAAGGTATACAGACTCCGGTGACGGGTGAAGATATATAGAGGGGAGGGGGGGGGGTTGAAATAGCCAGGCCAGAGGGCTCATACCTAGCACAGCAGGATCCAGACACAGGGGCCCAAGCCGCGGCAGGAACCCGCGGGAGACCAGGACCCGGCAGGCGAGATAACCACCAGAGCCGACCCCAAACACCAGCGAGAAGGCGGACCACCACCGGGGGCGCGAGAGGGCAAGCACAGGTGAGGACGACCGAGGAAGCAGAGAGGGGGAGGCACCAGGCGCAGGCACCGGGGCAGAGGGGCAGCCAGAAGAACCAGTCAGGGGATAGAGCCCCGGGGCCAGGCCGGGCCACGGAAGACCCCCAGACCGTCAGGCTGCCACCAAGTCCATAGCAGGGGACCGAGTCAAGGAGATAGGGATCCACCACAGCAGCGGCGGCGGAGCCCCCCCCAATACCCTGCGGACACGGCCAGTAGCCGGGTCGAGTGCCACCGCGGGTCGGGAGCAATGGCCAGGCACCGGTCCAGGTCCCCCGGGTCACAGGGGGGCCACGGTTGTGCGGGCAGGGCGGGGGCAATGGGGCTGCAGCCGTCCGGGAACGGCCCCCAATCTTTGAACTGTAGACCGTCCCCAACAGCCGCAGCTCACCTCCCCCATGTCATGAGGGAAGTTTGGGGGGCCAGCAGTATTCCATGGGCGGTCCACGGTCTCTAAGGTGCAGAGGCCCCGCCCATCACACGTACTGACCCCCAGCCCCCGCCCCCACCCACCATGCAGCACCCAGGGGGACAGCAGCACTTGCATGGGCGGTACATGGTCTCTACGGTAACATGGGTCCGCCCAATGCCTCCGCCGTCCCCCCAATGTGGCCCCGCCCAGTGTGGCCCCCCCCACCCGGGAAGCCCCTGAAAGACCGACCAACCCGGCCACGAACCCCCAGGACCAAGGGCGACAAACTCCCCGACCACAGCACATGCCACACAGGGCGGGTAGAGGACCACAGCCACCGCTGCAGCAGACACCCACCCCAAGACGGGCCCCCCACCACAGACCAGGCGAAGCCATCGGGGCCGGAAGGTCATCCAGAACACCCGGCCAGCCCCAGCCCCACCCCTAACGGTTCACCCGCCAACCCCGTCAGCGGGACCAGCAACCCCCCAGCCCCAGCACCGCCCCAAGCGCAACCCCCCATCCACCACCCCAACCCCCAACCCCCAAAGTCAAATGAAGAGTCGTATCATAATCGTAGTAAATAAAGTTGACAGCTTGACTTCAAACACAAAGTCAATGGTTTGATAAAAGTCGAGCAACAAAATGAAATCCTGTGATCAGCGACTGATGTGTTGATCATGAAGGTTGTGAGTCGCTCATGATTGTGTTTCTATTAACACGTGATCGATTAAACACATGATCACGCTTTGACATGTGATCTTGTTTCATGTTGTCAATCAGTCGCTTCTTTAAAATATATTTTTAAAAATCCAAATCATCCTGTAAAGGTTGGACGGTGACATCAGAGAGGTCAAGAGGTCACGACCTTCGTCTTCTTCAAGTGCAGGAAGATGTTTGTTGTCAAAGAAAGAGAAGGAATTCTGAACATAAAACTCAAACACCTGCTGAAATAATCATCCGAGCATCACTGAGCGTTAATCCATCAAGTTCTCATAGTTCCTCAGGTTTCTTTTTCTTTCTAGGCCACAGAAATATTCTGTTCTTTCTCTCCTTCTTCTCTCCATTTATTTACCTTATGAAGGCTTTTTTTCATATTCTGTAACGAACACAAGTTCTGTTTATCTCCATCAGAGGGCGCCATTTCCCCACAGTAGGTGTTCGTGTCTTCAGGTCTGTCACTCAAGTTGATTGAAAATGCCCAAATTTTTAATGTAAGAAATTTCGACGCATGAGACACGAATGAAAAACATTGTCAAAGATCACCTTCCAGTGTGTTGTGGTGCCTTGCGCAGTGGCCAGTGGTCAGCAGTGAACGCCCTCTTTGTTTCAGACACTCTGGCCTCAGATCCGGTCCAGCAGCAGTACAACTACTGGCTCAGTCTGGTGGACAAGCTGGGCGTCAAAGCCTTCGTGGACTTGACTCTGTCTCCGTCCGTCAGACAAGGAACTCAACATCTGCTGCGCATCACCGGACTGGGTAAGACCTCGTGTCAGGAAGTGACGGACCAGGAAGTGACAGACCAGGAAGTGACAGACCAGAGTTGTGTCTCAAATCACATACTTGTGTACTCAAAGTTAGTATTTTTAGTGTGTAAGTGCGTCTCAATTCTTAGTATGTGAATGTAGTTAGTGCTCCATACTCACTAGATTGTTACTAAAACGCCTACAAACCTGAGTATGAATCGATGGACACTTTCTACCATAAACAAGTAGTGTCTACCATAATAGTGACTTTGTAAACGGAAGTTACTTCTATATATATATATATATATATACACACATATACTTACTGGTGCATTTTCAGCAGCAGTACGAGGACGACACATCTTCGCTGCTGATACTGGCGTAAATATCTCCCACAGAAGTATGTGATCTGAGACACAGGAAAGGACAGACCAGTGCTGTGTCTCAGATCACATACTTCTCTTAGTATACTAGAAGTTAGTATCATCAGGACAGTGTACGTACTAACTAGTAACTAATCCTCCACAGATAGTATGTCTCAGATCACATACTTCTCTTAGTATACTAGAAGTTAGTATCATCAGGATAGTGTACGTACTAACTAGTAACTAATCCTCCACAGATAGTATGTTTCAAACATACTTCTCTTAGTATACTAGAAGTTAGTATCATCAGGATAGTGTCGTACTAACTAGTAACTAATCCTCCACAGATAGTATGTTTCAAACATACTTCTCTTAGTATACTAGAAGTTAGTATCATCAGGATAGTGTCGTACTAACTAGTAACTAATCCTCCACAGATCCGTTTACGTCAACATCACTAAGATGTTCGTTTAGTGTAGAAAGTGTCCATCGATTCATACTCAGTTTTGTGGGCGTTTTAGTAACAATCTAGTGAGTATGGAGCACTAACTACATTCACATACTAAGAATTGAGACGCACTTACACACTAAAAATAATACTAAGTTTAAGTACTCGATTTTAGACACATCTCTGGGCTACTTCTCCAAGTGAAAAAGTTTATAGTACACGTTAAGATTATATTATGATATTTTCAACAGGTAGTACTGCTCCACAGCTTCTTCTACGACTACTTTGTTGAGCTCATTCAGAACCTTGTCGCCGACACTTGACTTGACTTTACGCAAATTAAAACAAGTTATTAAGTTGTGGGTGTGGATCGATGACGGAGATGAAGCTAAACTGACGCTAAACTTAAGCTAAACTGAAGCAGAACTGACGCTAAACTTAAGCTAAACTGACGCTAAACTGACGCTAAACTGACGCCAAACTGACGCTAAACTGAAGCTAAACTGAAGCAGAACTGACGCTAAACTGAAGCCAAACTGACGCCAAACTGACGCTAAACTGAAGCTAAACTGAAGCTAAACTGAAGCCAAACTGAAGCCAAACTGAAGCCAAACTGACGCCAAACTGACGCCAAACTGAAGCCAAACTGACGCTAAACTGAAGCCAAACTGACGCTAAACTGACGCTAAACTGAAGCTAAACTGAAGCTAAACTGAAGCTAAACTGAAGCTAAACTGAAGCTAAACTGAAGCTAAACTGATGCTAAACTGAAGCTAAACTGAAGCTAAACTGAAGCCAAACTGACGCTAAACTGAAGCCAAACTGACGCTAAACTGACGCTAAACTGAAGCTAAACTGATGCTAAACTGAAGCCAAACTGACGCTAAACTGAAGCTAAACTGAAGCCAAACTGACGCCAAACTGAAGCCAAACTGACGCTAAACTGAAGCTAAACTGACGCCAAACTGACGCTAAACTGATGCTAAACTGATGCTAAACTGAAGCCAAACTGAAGCCAAACTGACGCCAAACTGACGCCAAACTGACGCCAAACTGACGCCAAACTGACGCTAAACTGAAGCCAAACTGACGCTAAACTGAAGCCAAACTGACGCCAAACTGACGCCAAACTGACGCCAAACTGACGCTAAACTGAAGCCAAACTGACGCTAAACTGAAGCTAAACTGAAGCTAAACTGACGCTAAACTGAAGCCAAACTGACGCCAAACTGAAGCCAAACTGACGCTAAACTGAAGCCAAACTGACGCCAAACTGACGCCAAACTGAAGCCAAACTGACGCCAAACTGACGCCAAACTGACGCTAAACTGACGCTAAACTGAAGCTAAACTTAAGCCAAACTGAAGCCAAACTGACGCCAAACTGAAGCCAAACTGAAGCCAAACTGACGCCAAACTGAAGCCAAACTGACGCCAAACTGAAGCCAAACTGAAGCCAAACTGACGCCAAACTGAAGCCAAACTGACGCCAAACTGACGCCAAACTGACGCCAAACTGAAGCCAAACTGAAGCTAAACTGAAGCTAAACTGATGCTAAACTGATGCTAAACTGAAGCCAAACTGAAGCCAAACTGAAGCCAAACTGACGCTAAACTGACGCTAAACTGAAGCTAAACTGAAGCTAAACTGAAGCTAAACTGAAGCCAAACTGACGCTAAACTGAAGCTAAACTGAAGCCAAACTGAAGCTAAACTGAAGCTAAACTGAAGCCAAACTGAAGCCAAACTGACGCTAAACTGACGCTAAACTGACGCTAAACTGACGCCAAACTGATGCTAAACTGAAGCTAAACTGACGCTAAACTGACGCTAAAATGAAGCCAAACTGACGCCAAACTGAAGCTAACTGACGCTAAACTGAAGCCAAACTGACGCCAAACTGAAGCTAAACTGAAGCTAAACTGACGCTAAACTGAAGCCAAACTGACGCCAAACTGAAGCCAAACTGAAGCTAAACTGACGATAAACTGACGCTAAACTGAAGCTAAACTGAAGCTAAACTGACGCTAAACTGACGCTAAACTGAAGCCAAACTGATGCTAAACTGATGCTAAACTGAAGCTAAACTGAAGCCAAACTGACGCCAAACTGAAGCTAAACTGAAGCCAAACTGACGCTAAACTGAAGCTAAACTGACGCTAAACTGAAGCCAAACTGACGCCAAACTGACGCCAAACTGAAGCTAAACTGACGCTAAACTGACGCTAAACTGAAGCTAAACTGAAGCTAAACTGACGCTAAACTGAAGCCAAACTGATGCTAAACTGAAGCTAAACTGAAGCCAAACTGACGCTAAACTGAAGCTAAACTGAAGCTAAACTGACGCTAAACTGAAGCCAAACTGACGCTAAACTGAAGCCAAACTGAAGCTAAACTGAAGCCAAACTGACGCTAAACTGAAGCCAAACTGAAGCTAAACTGAAGCTAAACTGAAGCTAAACTGAAGCCAAGCTGACGCTCAACTGAAGTCAAACTGACGCTAAACTGAAGCTAAACTGAAGCCAAACTGACGCTAAACTGAAGCTAAACTGACGCTAAACTGACGCTAAACTGAAGCCAAACTGACGCCAAACTGAAGCCAAACTGAAGCTAAACTGACGATAAACTGACGCTAAACTGAAGCTAAACTGAAGCTAACTGACGCTAAACTGAAGCCAAACTGACGCCAAACTGAAGCTAAACTGACGCTAAACTGACGCTAAACTGAAGCCAAACTGACGCCAAACTGAAGCCAAACTGAAGCTAAACTGACGATAAACTGACGCTAAACTGAAGCTAAACTGAAGCTAAACTGACGCTAAACTGACGCTAAACTGAAGCCAAACTGATGCTAAACTGATGCTAAACTGAAGCTAAACTGAAGCCAAACTGACGCCAAACTGAAGCTAAACTGAAGCCAAACTGACGCTAAACTGAAGCCAAACTGACGCCAAACTGACGCCAAACTGAAGCTAAACTGACGCTAAACTGACGCTAAACTGAAGCTAAACTGAAGCTAAACTGACGCTAAACTGAAGCCAAACTGATGCTAAACTGAAGCTAAACTGAAGCCAAACTGACGCTAAACTGAAGCTAAACTGAAGCTAAACTGACGCTAAACTGAAGCCAAACTGACGCTAAACTGAAGCCAAACTGAAGCTAAACTGAAGCCAAACTGACGCTAAACTGAAGCCAAACTGAAGCTAAACTGAAGCTAAACTGAAGCTAAACTGAAGCCAAGCTGACGCTAAACTGAAGTCAAACTGACGCTAAACTGAAGCTAAACTGAAGCCAAACTGACGCTAAACTGAAGCTAAACTGACGCTAAACTGACGCTAAACTGAAGCTAAACTGAAGCTAAACTGAAGCTAAACTGAAGCTACGTCACTGACGACGGATCAGATACCGACGTAAATGTCTCGAGAAAACACTCATTCTACCACAAAACAACAACAATAACACAATGAAACACAAATTAATAACTTTTAGCACTTGGCGAAAAGTGCTGTCAAGTGTCGCTTCCCTGATCTGAGGAAACTTCAATGATTGAAACGCAGCCGTGGAAGTGACGGTTATTTATGTATCTTTGTTCTGTATCATCATGTTTTGTGCGTTGCTTAGATAAGATTCTCTGGTTCCTCCTGCAGGTGGAATGAAGCCCAACACGCTGATCCTGGGCTTCTACGACAGCAGCACACCTGAAGACTACTTCCTGCAGGACTCTGAGTTCTGCGACATGACCAAAGGCAAAGGTGCAGAGAGCGAGTTCGACTTCGGGGTGGACGTGCCGTCCCTGCAGGCCCACTTCCCTCCGGTCCGGAACGCCGAGTGTCCGCGCTGGCTCTGCCCGGAAGAGTACGTGGGGATCCTGTCCGACGCCGTCAAGATGAGCAAGAACTTGTGTCTGGCCCGGTACTTCTTCAACCTGCAGGGCGAGGGCAAGAACCAGAAGGGAGACGGGTCGGGTCGGACCATCGACGTGTGGCCCCTCAACCTGCTGCAGCCCGGCAGTCGAGACTACGAGGACGTGTGCAGCCTCTTCCTGCTGCAGATGGCGTGCGTGCTCAATATGTCCAGCAGGTGGCGTCATGCGCGCATGAGGATCTTCCTCAACGTGGAGACGGAGTCCAGCGACCAGGGCTGGATGGGGAACGAGGAGACGTTCCGGGAGCTGCTGAAGAAGCTCCGGATCAGAGCGTCCATCAAGATCGTGCCCTGGGACTCTGTGGTGCAGTTCCACACTCAGCCAGAGGGGGCGGGCTCCACCGCGGGGCAGGGCCTCGGCCTCTCCGGCGACTTCCTGTCGGCCGTCAACGATCTGCTGACGGCGCACAGTTCGGCGGCGAGCGTCTGTTTCCTGTACCTGCCGCGCCCTCCGGCCCAGAGCAGCCTCGCCCAGCAGTACCTGGGTCAGCTGGAGGTCGTGACCCACGGACTCGGACCCACGCTGCTGATACACGGGGTCACGCCCGTCACCTACACTGACCTCTAGCCGCCGTCGATTGTATCTTCCACAGCAGAAAGCCAAAACATTATGACCACCGTGTTGAACCAGTTGTTTTTGTGAGGAAATTCTCAAGTGTTTTGCATTTATTTTTCTTTGACCTTCATTGACCTTCATTCTCTCAGATGATTGACAGACGACATCACGTGTTGAAAATACTATGATTTCTATTAGTTTAAATTAAGAAACATTTTAACAGTAATAAGATATTTATGAATTTTTATTTTACTTTATTATTTATTTTAATAATACTTTTTAATTCACATTGTTTAAAAAACTAAATAAAATCGTAATATATAAATATATTACTCATAACAAGGAAAATGTTTTTTTTATTCTTTTTTTCTTTAAAAGAAATAAACTGCAAAACACTTACTGTGAAAAATGTAAACTTTCTGCTTCTAGTGGTTTTTGTCTGAATCTCAGGTGAGACACAACCTGAGCAGGTGTGACACCTGTTTGAAACCATCCTTCAGTCCCAGTTCTCCAGGAACACCTGGACTGTTGCTAAGCAGGTGGTCATAATGTTATGGTCCACATTCTAGTGTTTTACGTTACCGAGTTTGTTGTCATGGTAACTGCCTTGTTGTGCTGTGCAAGTGCAGGGATGTGTATTTATTGTGTACCTGAAGACTCAGGTGAGTGACTCACAGGTGCGCGGCGACGACTCACAAACATCACTTTTTAAATCATGATTTATTCTGACATTTGTATTATTTTACATCATCATTGATTCATTAATATATGAAAGAATAGATGATTGATTTTTGATGTAGAGTTCAGTGACATCACTAGTTATCTTTAACTTGATATAAATAGAGATTATTATTATTATTATTATACATGTCAGTGACATCACTAGTTATCTTTAACTTGATATAAATAGAGATTATTATTATTATTATTATACATGTCAGTGACATCACTAGTTATCTTTAACTTGATATAAATAGAGATTATTATTATTATTATTATACATGTCAGTGACGTCACTAGTTATCTTTAACATGATTGGTTAAGACTCAGTATACTTGACACGCATCACTGGACCTTCTTCCCGCGACTAGACGGTCCTTGTTCATTGGAAAACTGCATGAGTTTCTCAAGTTGCCACGAAGACAGTCGCACAAAGTCCGGGAACATAATCTTGAAGAGTTTGTCCTGCAGCAGAAGAGAACAGTGTTGAACACAAGTGTTGAACTCGGTTAAAACATTAATATATTAACTCCTCACTGACCTGGACGCTGTGGGCGAGGCAGCCGTGAGTGTTGATGGAGTAACCAACCGTGTCCAAGGCGTCGCTGACGAATGACTCGGCCGTTTTAACAAAGATGCCGGTTTGAAGGTTGTGAGTCATGTTGGTGGAAACCAGTGCAGGAGAGACACACTGGTGAGGAGGAGCGTTAGTGCAGTTAGTGCTGGATCATAACACACGTGTCAAACACACACGTGTCAAACAAACGCATGTCAAACACACACGTGTCAAACACACACGTGTCAAACAAACACACGTCAAACACACACGTGTCAAACACACACGTGTCAAACAAACACAGGTCAAACACACACGTGTCAAACAAACACACGTCAAACACACGTGTCAAACAAACACGCGTGTCAAACACACATGTGTCAAACAAACACAGGTCAAACACACGTGTCAAACACACACGTGTCAAACAAACACAGGTCAAACACGTGTCAAACAAACACACGTCAAACACACGTGTCAAACAAACACGTCAAACACACACGTGTCAAACACACACGTGTCAAACACACACGTGTCAAACAAACTCACGTCAAACAAACACGCGTCAAACAAACGCGTGTCAAACACACGTGTCAAACAAACACACGTCAAACACACACGTGTCAAACAAACACACGTGTCAAACACACACGTGTCAAACAAACACACGTCAAACACACACGTATCAAACACACACGCGTCAAACAAACACACGTCAAACACACGTGTCAAACAAACACACGTCAAACACACACGTGTGAAACACACACGTGTCTAACACACACATGTCAAAAACACACTTGTCAAACAAACACGTGTCAAACACACACGTGTCAAACAAACACACATGTCAAACACACGTGTCAAACAAACACGTCTCAAACACACAAGTGTTCAAACACACACATGTCAAACAAACACACGTGTCAAACACACACGTGTCAAACAAACACGTGTCAAACACACGCGTGTCAAACAAACACGCGTGTCAAGCACACACGTTTCAAACAAACACACGTGTCAAACACACACGTGTCAAACAAACACGTGTCAAACACACACGTGTCAAACACACGTGTCAAACAAACACGCGTCAAACACACACGCGTCAAACAAACACACGCGTCAAACAAACACGTGTCAAACAAACACGTGTCAAACAAACACGCGTCAAACAAACACACGTCAAACACACGTGTCAAACAAACACACTTCAAACAAACACGTGTCAAACAAACACGCGTCAAACAAACACGCGTCAAACAAACACACGTCAAACACACGTGTCAAACAAACACACGTCAAACACACACGTGTCAAACACACACGTGTCAAACACACACTTGTCAAACAAACACGTGTCAAACACACACGTGTCAAACAAACACACGTGTCAAACACACACGTGTCAAACACACGTGTCAAACAAACACGTGTCAAACACACACGTGTCAAACACACACATGTCAAACAAACACACGTGTCAAACACACACGTGTCAAACAAACGCGTGTCAAACAAACACACGTGTCAAACACACGTGTCAAACACACGTGTCAAACAAACACGTGTCAAACACACATGTGTCAAACAAACACAAGTGTCAAACACACACGTGTCAAATAAACACACGTGTCAAACACACACGTGTCAAACAAACACGCGTCAAACACACACGCGCCAAACAAACACGTCAAACACACACGTGTCAAACACACACACGTGTCAAACACACACACGTGTCAAACAAACACGTGTCAAACACACACGTATCAAACAAACACACGTGTCAAACAAACACACGTGTCAAACACACACGTGTCAAACAAACACACGTGTCAAACACACACGTGTCAAACAAACACACGTGTCAAACACACACGTGTCAAACAAACACACGTGTCAAACACACACGTGTCAAACAAACACACGTGTCAAACACACACGTGTCAAACAAACACGCGTCAAACACACGCGTCAAACAAACACACGTCAAACACACACGTCAAACACACACGTGTCAAACAAACATACGTTAAACACACGTGTCAAACACACACGTGTCAAACACACACGTGTCAAACACACACACGTGTCAAACACACACATGTCAAACACACAAGTGTCAAACACACACGTGTCAAACACACACATGTCAAACAAACACACGTCAAACACACACATGTCAAACACACAAGTGTCAAACACACACATGTGTCAAACACACACACGTGTCAAACACACACGTGTCAAACAAACACACGTGTCAAACACACACGTGTCAAACAAACACACGTGTCAAACACACACGTGTCAAACAAACACACGTGTCAAACACACACGTGTCAAACAAACACGCGTCAAACACATGCGTCAAACAAACACAGGTCAAACACACACGTCAAACACACACGTGTCAAACGAACACACGTCAAACACACACGTGTCAAACAAACACAGGTCAAACACACACGTGTCAAACACACACGTGTCAAACAAACATACGTCAAACACACACGTGTCAAACACACACATGTCAAACAAACACGCGTGTCAAACAAACACACGTGTCAAACACACGTGTCAAACAAACACGTGTCAAACACACAAGTGTCAAACACACACGTGTCAAACACACACGTGTCAAACAAACACACGTGTCAAACACACACGTGTCAAACAAACACGTGTCAAACAAACACACGTGTCAAACAAACACGGGTGTCAAGCACACACGTGTCAAACACACACGTGTCAAACACAAACGTGTCAAACACACACGTGTCAAACAAAGACGCGTCAAACACACACGCGTCAAACAAACACACGCGTCAAACACACACACGTCAAACAAACACACGTGTCAAACACACACGTGTCAAACAAACACGTGTCAAACACACACCTGTCAAACAAACACATGTCAAACACACGCGTGTCAAACAAACACACGTGTTAAACACACACGTGTCAAATAAACACGCGTCAAACACACACGCGTCAAACACACACGTGTCAAACAAACACACGTCAAACACACACGTGTCAAACAAACACGTGTCAAACAAATACACGTGTCAAACACACACGCGTCAAACAAACACACGTGTCAAACAAACATGTGTCAAACACACACGTGTCAAACAAACACACGTGTCAAACACACACGTGTAAAACAAACACACGTCAAACACACACGTGTCAAACAAACACGTGTCAAACAAACATGTGTTAAAAAACACACGTGTCAAACACACATGTGTCAAACACACACGTGTCAAACACACACGTGTCAAACAAACACACGTGTCAAACACACTTGTGTCAAACAAACACACGTGTCAAACACACACGTGTCAAACAAACACACGTCAAACAAACACACGTGTCAAACACACACGTGTCAAACACACATGTGTCAAACTCACACGTGTCAAACACACACGTGTCAAACAAACATATGTGTCAAACACACATGTGTCAAACAAACACGTGTGAAACACACACGTGTCAAACAAACACACGTGTCAAACACACACGTGTCAAACAAACACACACACGTCAAACACACACGAGTCAAACAAACACACGTCAAACACACACGTGTCAAACACACACGTGTCAAACAAACACATGTCAAACACACACGTGTCAAACACACACGTGTCAAACAAACACACGTGTCAAACACACACGTGTCAAACTAACACACGTGTCAAACACACACGTGTCAAACAAACACGTGTCAAACAAACACACGTGTCAAACAAACACGGGTGTCAAGCACACACGTGTCAAACACACACGTGTCAAACACACACATGTCAAACACACACGTGTCAAACACACACGTGTCAAACAAAGACGCGTCAAACACACACGCGTCAAACAAACACACGCGTCAAACACACACACGTCAAACAAACACACGTGTCAAACACACACGTGTCAAACAAACACGTGTCAAACACACACCTGTCAAACAAACACATGTCAAACACACGCGTGTCAAACAAACACACGTGTTAAACACACACGTGTCAAATAAACACGCGTCAAACACACACGCGTCAAACACACACGTGTCAAACAAACACACGTCAAACACACACGTGTCAAACAAACACGTGTCAAACAAACACACGTGTCAAACACACACGCGTCAAACAAACACACGTGTCAAACAAACATGTGTCAAACACACACGTGTCAAACAAACACACGTGTCAAACACACACGTGTAAAACAAACACACGTCAAACACACACGTGTCAAACAAACACGTGTCAAACAAACACGTGTTAAAAAACACACGTGTCAAACACACATGTGTCAAACACACACGTGTCAAACACACACGTGTCAAACAAACACACGTGTCAAACACACTTGTGTCAAACAAACACACGTGTCAAACAAACACACGTCAAACAAACACACGTGTCAAACACACACGTGTCAAACACACATGTGTCAAACTCACACGTGTCAAACACACACGTGTCAAACAAACATATGTGTCAAACACACATGTGTCAAACAAACACGTGTGAAACACACACGTGTCAAACAAACACACGTGTCAAACACACACGTGTCAAACAAACACACACACGTCAAACACACACGAGTCAAACAAACACACGTCAAACACACACGTGTCAAACACACACGTGTCAAACAAACACATGTGAAACACACACGTGTCAAACACACACGTGTCAAACAAACACACGTGTCAAACACAGACGTGTCAAACTAACACACGTGTCAAACACACATGTGTCAAACAAACACACGTGTCAAACACACACGTGTCAAACAAACACACGTCAAACACACACGTGTCAAACAAACACGTGTCAAACAAACACACGTGTCAAACACACACGTGTCAAACACACACGTGTCAAACACACATGTGTCAAATAAACACATGTGTCAAACACAACCGTGTCAAACAAACACGCGTCAAACACACAGGCGTCAAACAAACACACGTCAAACACACACACGTGTCAAACACAAATGTGTCAAACAAACACATGTGTCAAACACACACGTGTCAAACCAACACACGTGTCAAACACACACGTGTCAAACAAACACATGTGTCAAACACACACGTGTCAAACAAACACGCGTCAAACACACGCGTCAAACAAACACACGTCAAACACACACACGTCAAACACACACATGTCAAACAAACACACGTCAAACACACACGTGTCAAACATACACACGTCAAACACACACGTGTCAAACAAACACAGGTCAAACACACACGTGTCAAACAAACACACGTTTCAAACATACACACGTGTCAAACAAACACACATCAAACACACACGTGTCAAACACACACGTGTCAAACACACACGTGTCAAACAAACATGCGTGTCAAACACACACGTGTCAAACAAACACACGTCAAACACACACGTGTCAAACAAACACAAGTCAAACAAACACACGTGTCAAAGACACACGTGTCAAACAAACACGCGTCAAACACACGCGTCAAACAAACACACGTCAAACACACACACGTCAAACACACACGTGTCAAACAAACACACGTCAAACACACACGTGTCAAACATACACACGTCAAACACACACGTGTCAAACAAACACAGGTCAAACACACACGTGTCAAACAAACACACGTCAAACACACACGTGTCAAACAAACACACGCCAAACACACACGTGTCAAACACACACGTGTGAAACAAACATGCGTGTCAAACACACACGTGTCAAACACACACGTGTCAAACAAACACACGTCAAACACACACGTGTCAAACAAACATGTCAAACACACACGTGTCAAACAAACACACGTCAAACACACACGTTTCAAACACACACGTGTCAAACAAACACACGTCAAACACACACGTGTCAAACACACACGTGTCAAACACACACGTGTCAAACACACACGTGTCAAACACACACATGTGTCAAACACACACGTGTCAAACACACAAGTGTCAAACACACACGTGTCAAACACACACATGTCAAACAAACACACGTCAAACACACATGTGTCAAACACACACATGTGTCAAACACACACACGTGTCAAACACACACGTGTCAAACAAACACACGTGTCAAACACACACGTGTCAAACAAACACACGTGTCAAACACACACGTGTCAAACAAACAAACGTGTCAAACACACACGTGTCAAACAAACACGCGTCAAACACACGCGTCAAACAAACACACGTCAAACACACATGTGTCAAACAAACACACGTGTCAAACAAACACAGGTCAAACACACACGTGTCAAACACACACGTGTCAAACACACACGTGTCAAACACACACGTGTCAAACACACACGTGTCAAACAAACACGCGTGTCAAACACACACGTGTCAAGCACACACGTGTCAAACACACACGTGTCAAACAAACACACGTCAAACAAACACACGTGTCAAACACACGTGTCAAACACACGTGTCAAACAAACACACATGTCAAACACACACACGTGTCAAACACACACGTGTCAAACAAACACGTGTCAAACAAACACACTTGTCAAACAAACACGGGTGTCAAGCACACACGTGTCAAACACACACGTGTCAAACAAACACACGTGTCAAACACACACGTGTCAAACAAACACGTGTCAAACACACACGTGTCAAACACACACATGTCAAACACACACGTGTCAAACACACACGTGTCAAACAAACACACGTCAAACACACACGCGTCAAACAAACACACGCGTCAAACACACACACGTCAAACAAACACACGTGTCAAACACACACACACGTGTCAAACACACACGTGTCAAACAAACACGTGTCAAACACACCTGTCAAACAAACACATGTCAAACACACGCGTGTCAAACAAACACACATGTTAAACACACACGTGTCAAACACACACGTGTCAAACAAACACGCGTCAAACACACACGCGTCAAACAAACACACGCGTCAAACAAACACACTTCAAACACACACGTGTCAAACATACACACGTCAAACACACACGTGTCAAACAAACACACGTCAAACACACACGTGTCAAACAAACACACGTGTCAAACAAACATGTGTCAAACACACACGTGTCAAACAAACACACGTGTCAAACACACACATGTAAAACAAACATACGTCAAACACACACGTGTCAAACAAACACACGTGTTAAAAAACACACGTGTCAAACACACACGTGTCAAACACACATGTGTCAAACACACACGTGTCAAACAAACACACGTGTCAAACACACATGTGTCAAACAAACACACGTGTCAAACACACACGTGTCAAACAAACACACGTCAAACAAACACACGTGTCAAACACACACGTGTCAAACACACATGTGTCAAACACACAGGTGTCAAACAAACACATGTGTCAAACACACACGTGTCAAACAAACACACGTGTCAAACACACACGTGTCAAACACACACGTGTCAAACAAACATATGTGTGAAACACAAATGTGTCAAACAAACACGTGTCAAACACACACGTGTCAAACAAACACACGTGTCAAACACACACGTGTCAAACAAACACACGTCAAACACACACACGTCAAACACACACGAGTCAAACAAACACACGTCAAACACACACGTGTCAAACACACACGTGTCAAACAAACACATGTCAAACACACACGTGTCAAACACACACGTGTCAAACAAACACACGTGTCAAACACACACGTGTCAAACTAACACACGTGTCAAACACACATGTGTCAAACAAACACGTGTCAAACACACACGTGTCAAACAAACACACGTGTCAAACACACACGTGTCAAACAAACACACGTGTCAAACACACACGTGTCAAGCAAACACACGTCAAACAAACACAAGTGTCAAACTCACGTATCAAACACACACGTGTCAAACACACAGGTGTCAAACAAACACATGTGTCAAACACACACGTGTCAAACAAACACACGTGTCAAACACACACATGTCAAACAAATACACGTGTCAAACACACACGTGTCAAACACACACGTGTCAAACACATACGTGTCAAACAAACACAGGTCAAACACACACATGTCAAACAAACAAAGGTCAAACACACACGTGTCAAACAAACCTGTGTCAAACAAACACACGTGTCAAACACATGTCAAACAAACACACGTCAAACACACACACGTCAAACAAACACATGTCAAACAAACACACGTCAAACACACACGTGTCAAACACACACGTGTCAAACACACACGTGTCAAACAAACACAGGTCAAACAAACACACGTCAAACACACACGTGTCAAACAAAAACATGTCAAACAAACACACGTGTCAAACAAACACATGTCAAACACACACGTGTCAAACAAACACAGGTCAAACACACACGTGTCAAACAAACACGTGTCAAACAAACACACGTGTCAAACACATGTCAAACAAACACACGTCAAACACACACACGTCAAACAAACACGTGTCAAACACGTGTCAAACAAACACACGTCAAACACACGTGTCAAACAAACACACATGTCAAACAAACACATGTCAAACAAACACATGTCAAACAAACACACGTCAAACACACACGTATCAAACAAACACATGTCAAACAAACACACACATGTCAAACACACATGTCAAACAAACACACGTGTTAAACACGTGTCAAAGAAATACACGTGTCAAACACGTGTCAAACAAACACGTGAAACACACGTGTCAAACAAACACATGTCAAACACACACACGTGTCAAACAAACACATGTCAAACACACTCGTCAAACACACACACGTCAAACAAACACGTGTCAAACACACACATGTGTCAAACAAACACATGTCAAACACACACGTGTCAAACACATACATGTCAAACAAACACACGTCAAACAAACACACGTGAAACACACACGTGTCAAACAAACACACGTCAGACACACAGGTGTCAAACAAACACGTGTCAAACACGTGTCAGTCAAACACACGTGTCACACAAACAAACACACGTCAAACAAACACACGTCAAACAAACACATCAAACAAACACACGTCAAACAAACACATGTCAAACAAACACACCTCAAACACACACGTGTCAAACAAACACACCTCAAACACACACGTGTCAAACACGTGTCAGTCAAACACACATGTCAAACAAACACACGTGTCAAACAAACACAGGTCAAACAAACACACGTCAAACACACATGTGTCAAACACACACATGTCAAACAAAGACATGTCAAACAAACACATGTCAAACACACACGTGTCAAACACACATGTCTCAAACAAACACAGGTCAAACACACACGTGTCAAACAAACACATGTCAAACAAACACACATCAAACACACACGTGTCAAACAAACACATGTCAAACAAACACACGTGTCAAACAAACACACGTGTTAAACACGTGTCAAAGAAACACGTGTCAAACACACACACGTGTCAAACACACACGTGTCAAACACACACGTGTCAAACAAACACGTGTCAAACACACACGTGTCAAACAAACACAGGTCAAACACACACGTTTCAAACAAACACAGGTCAAACACACACGTGTCAAACAAACCTGTGTCAAACAAACACACGTGTCAAACACATGTCAAACAAACACACGTCAAACACACACACGTCAAACAAACACATGTCAAACAAACACACGTCAAACACACACGTGTCAAACACACACGTGTCAAACAAACACAGGTCAAACAAACACACGTCAAACACACACGTGTCAAACAAAAACATGTCAAACAAACACACGTGTCAAACAAACACATGTCAAACACACACGTGTCAAACAAACACAGGTCAAACACACACGTGTCAAACAAACACGTGTCAAACAAACACACGTGTCAAACACATGTCAAACGAACACACGTCAAACACACACACGTCAAACAAACACGTGTCAAACACGTGTCAAACAAACACACGTCAAACACACGTGTCAAACAAACACACGTGTCAAACACGTGTCAAACAAACACAGGTCAAACACACACATGTCAAACAAACATGTCAAACACACACGTGTCAAACACACACATGTCAAACAAACACACATGTCAAACAAACACATGTCAAACAAACACATGTCAAACAAACACACGTCAAACACACACGTATCAAACAAACACATGTCAAACAAACACACGTGTCAAACAAACACATGTCAAACAAACACACGTGTTAAACACGTGTCAAAGAAACATTTGTCAAACACACACACGTGTCAAACAAACACATGTCAAACAAACACATGTCAAACAAACACACGTCAAACACACACGTGTCAAACACACACGTGTCAAACAAACACATGTCAAACAAAAACACGTCAAACACACACGTGTCAAACACGTGTCAAACAAACACACGTGTCAAACAAACACACGTGTCAAACACGTGTCAAACAAACACAGGTCAAACAAACACACGTCAAAAACACACGTCTCAAACAAACACATGTCAAACAAACACACATGTCAAACAAACACATGTCAAACAAACACACGTCAAACACACACGTGTCAAACAAACACATGTCAAACAAACACACGTGTCAAACAAACACATGTCAAACAAACACACGTGTTAAACACGTGTCAAAGAAACATTTGTCAAACACACACACGTCAAACACACACGTGTCAAACACACACGTGTCAAACAAACACATGTCAAACAAAAACACGTCAAACACACACGTGTCAAACACGTGTCAAACAAACACACGTGTCAAACAAACACACGTGTCAAACACGTGTCAAACAAACACACGTCAAACACACACGTGTCAAACACACACGTGTCAAACAAACACATGTCAAACAAAAACACGTCAAACACACACGTGTCATAGAAACACACATGTCAAACACGTGTCAAACAAACACACGTCAAACACACACACGTCAAACACACACGTGTCAAACAAACACAGGTCAAACACACACGTGTCAAACACACATGTGTCAAACAAACACAGGTCAAACACACACGTGTCAAACAAACACAGGTCAAACACACACGTGTCAAACAAACACATGTCAAACAAACATATCAAACACACATGTCAAACACACACGTCTCAAACAAACACAAGACAAACAAACATGTCAAACACATGTGTCGAACACGTGACGAACACACCTGTTGAACACACATGTCAAAAACACGTCAAAAACATGTTTCAAACATGCTGAGATGGGAAACCAGATGAAACTGTTAGTGGTTTTAATCCGGTTTCCTCCCACAGTCCAAAAACATACAGAGGTTGATTGAAAACTTGTCAGGTATCACTGTGTGTGTGAATGGTTGTGTGTTTTTGGGAGCGACTGGCATCCTGTCCAGGCACTCCAGCCCCCCCGCATCAGAGAAGAAGATAAATAACACAACAATATTATTCTTGGAATAACTGAGGACCTGGTCGTACCTGGAACGTGACGCCTCGGGATTTATATTCTGCATCCAGACTTTGGGAGAAATACGAAGTGAAAACCTGCAGGAGACGATCAAAAAGTCTTTTAGTGTCACACGACGTGTCACACGACGTGTCACACGACGTGTCACACGACGTGTCACACGACGTGTCACACGACGTGTCACATGACGTGTCACATGAGGTATCACACGACGTGTCACACGACGTGTCACACGACGTGTCACATGACGTGTCACATGAGGTATCACATGACGTGTCACATGACGTGTCACATGACGTGTCACATGACGTGTCACATGACGTGTCACATGACGTGTCACATGACGTGTCACATGACGTGTCACATGATGTGTCACGTGTCACATGACGTGTCACATGACGTGTCACATGACGTGTCACATGACGTGTCACATGACGTGTCACATGACGTGTCACATGACGTGTCACATGACGTGTCACATGACGTGTCACATGACGTGTCACATGACGTGTCTCGTGTCACATGACGTGTCTCGTGTCACATGACGTGTCTCGTGTCACATGACGTGTCTCGTGTCACATGACGTGTCACATGACGTGTCACATGACGTGTCACATGACGTGTCACATGACGTGTCACATGACGTGTCACATGACGTGTCACATGACGTGTCACATGACGTGTCACATGCATGTCACATGACGTGTCACATGACGTGTCACATGTCGTGTCACGTGTCACATGACGTGTCACGTGTCACATGACGTGTCACGTGTCACATGACGTGTCATCAAGATGTTCGGCACCTTTGAGGCAGAATATGGCGCCAGCAGGGGTTGGTGTCTCTCTGCCGCCACCGACGACAAGCTGATGACCAAGCCTGACTTCCTGCCAGGAAAATGCACTTCCTGTCAAACCTTCATGACAGATCTCACCCAGAAGTCTTGTGACTCACCTCTGGACCATCCCTGGAAGAACGATCTTGATCATCTGAGAGGAAAACACACTTTATTATGATGTATTATTATATGTATTATTATTATTGTATGAATCATGTTATTATTATATTTATTATTATATTTATTATTATTATTGTATGAATCATGTTATTATTATATTTATTATTATTAATGTATGAATCATGTTATTATTATATTTATTATTATATTTATTATTATTATATGTTATTATTATATTTATTATTATTATTGTATGAATCATGTTATTATTATATTTATTATTATATTTATTAGTATTATATGTTATTATTATATTTATTATTATTATTGTATGAATCATGTTATTATTATATTTATTATTATATTTATTATTATTATATTTATTATTATTATTGTATTAATCATGTTATAATTATGATTTATTATTATATTTATTAATTATTATTGTATGAATCATGTTATAATTATGATGTATTACTATATCTATTATTATTATTGTATGAATCATGTTATTATTATGATGTATTATTATATTTATTATTTTTATATGTTATTATTATGATGTATTATTATATTTATTATTATTATTGTATGAATCATGTTATTATTATGATTTATTATTATATTTATTATTATTATTGTATGAATCATGCTATTATTATGATGTATTATTATATTTATTATTATTATTATATGAATCATGTTATTATTATGATTTATTATTATATTTATTATTATTATTGTATGAATCATGTTATTATTATGATTTATTATTATATTTATTATTATTATTGTATGAATCATGTTATTATTATATGTATTATTATTATTGTATTAATCATGTTATAATTATGATTTATTATTATATTTATTATTATTATTGTATTAATCATGTTATAATTATGATTTATTATTATATTTATTATTATTATTGTATGAATCATGTTATTATTATATATTTTATTATTATTGTATTAATCATGTTATTATTATGATTTATTATAATATTTATTATTATTATATGTTATTATTATGATTTATTATTATATTTATTATTATTATTGTATGAATCATGTTATTATTATGATGTATTATTATATTTATTATTTTTATATGTTATTATTATGATGTATTATTATATTTATTATTATTATTGTATGAATCATGTTATTATTATGATTTATTATTATATTTATTATTATTATTGTATGAATCATGTTATAATTATGATTTATTATTATATTTATTATTATTATTGTATGAATCATGTTATTATTATGATTTATTATTATATTTATTATTATTATTGTATGAATCATGTTATTATTATGATTTATTATTATATTTATTATTATTATTGTATTAATCATGTTATAATTATGATTTATTATTATATTTATTATTATTATTGTATTAATCATGTTATAATTATGATTTATTATTATATTTATTATTATTATTGTATGAATCATGTTATTATTATATTTATTATTATTATTGTATGAATCATGTTATAATTATGATGTATTAATATATTTATTATTATTATTGTATTAATCATGTTATTATTATGATTTATTATTATATTTATTATTATTATTGTATGAATCATGTTATAATTATGATGTATTATTATATTTATTATTATTATTGTATGAATCATGTTATTATTATGATTTATTATTATATTTATTATTATTATTGTATGAATCATGTTATTATTATGATTTATTATTATATTTATTATTATTATTGTATTAATCATGTTATAATTATGATTTATTATTATATTTATTATTATTATTGTATTAATCATGTTATAATTATGATTTATTATTATATTTATTATTATTATATGTTATTATTATGATGTATTATTATATTTATTATTATTATTGTATTAATCATGTTATAATTATGATTTATTATTATATTTATTATTATTATTGTATTAATCATGTTATTATTATGATGTATTATTATATTTATTATTATTATATGTTATTATTATATATTATTATTGTATTTATTATTATTATTGTATTAATCATGTTATAATTATGATTTATTATTATATTTATTATTATTATTGTATTAATCATGTTATAATTATGATTCATTATTATATTTATTATTATTATTGTATGAATCATGTTATTATTATGATGTATTATTATATTTATTAGTCATATTATTATCATTCATGTCATCAGTACCTGCAGCAACGACACGATGTTCACGTTAACGATGTCGTCAATTTTCTGCAGGAAGAGAAATAATTATTGTCTCTGGTGACCTCAGGGTCACATGGTGACCTCAGGGTCACATGGTCACCTCAGGGTCACATGATCACCTCAGGGTCACATGGTCACCTCAGGGTCACATGGTGACCTCGGGGTCACCTCAGGGTCACATGGTCACCTCAGGGTCACATGGTTACCTCAGGGTCACATGGTCACCTCAGGGTCACCTCAGGGTCACATGGTTACCTCACAGTCACATGGTGACCTCGGGGTCACCTCAGGGTCACATGGTGACCTCAGGGTCACATGGTCACCTCAGGGTCACATGATCACCTCAGGTCACAGGTCACCTCAGGGTCACAGGGACCCGTCCCCAGGGTCACATGGTCACCTCAGGGTCACATGGTTACCTCAGGGTCACATGGTCACCTCAGGGTCACCTCAGGGTCACATGGTTACCTGGTCCAGATGAGGGATGTCCAAGAACCTTTCGAAGCGGTTGGAGAAAACCATCCCTACGTTGTTGACTGAAGGAGAGAAATATTAGATATATAGAGAGTATTAGTATCTAATACTGATACATTATTATAATTAGATACTAATACATTATTATTATTAGATACTAATACATTATTATTATTAGATACTAATACATTATTATGATCTAATACTAATACATTATTATGATCTAATACTAATACATTACTATGATGTAATACTACAGACTACAACCCCAGGCCTACAACCCCAGGACTACAACCCCAGGACTACAACCCCAGGACTACAACCCCAGGACTACAACCCCGGGCCTACAACCCCAGGCCTACAACCCCAGGACTACAACCCCAGGACTACAACCCCAGGACTACAACCCCAGGACTACAACCCCGGGACTACAACCCCGGGCCTACAACCCCAGGACTACAACCCCAGGCCTACAACCCCAGGACTACAACCCCAGGCCTACAACCCCAGGCCTACAACCCCAGGCCTACAACCCCAGGACTACAACCCCAGGACTACAACCCCAGGACTACAACCCCAGGACTACAACCCCAGGCCTACAACCCCAGGACTACAACCCCAGGCCTACAACCCCAGGACTACAACCCCAGGACTACAAACCCAGGACTCCAACCCCAGGACTCCAACCCCAGGACTACAACCCCAGGCCTACAACCCCAGGACTACAACCCCAGGCCTACAACCCCAGGACTACAACCCCAGGACTCCAACCCCAGGACTACAACCCCAGGACTCCAACCCCAGGACTACAACCCCAGGACTCCAACCCCAGGCCTACAACCCCAGGACTACAACCCCAGGACTACAACCCCAGGACTACAACCCCAGGACTACAACCCCAGGCCTACAACCCCAGGACTACAACCCCAGGACTACAACCCCACAACCTCCTTCTGCAACTCTTTAATTGTTTCATTGCAAGAATTCAGAACATTCAGCAGCGACTCTCATCCTTCATACACTCGTGATCCTCCTTCCAGCTCCTCACTCTCCAGAAGTGAGTCGTTCAGACTCATCATCCACCTTCAACTCGACCCCCTCGATATAACATAACCCTTCTGACTTCAACAACTTCCTTCCTGTATCGAATCTTCCCTTCGTCAGACCACTTTTAAGGACCTTTTATGACTCGGTGGTAGCCTCTGCTATCCACTACGCTGTGGTCTGCTGGGGAGCAGGCAGCAGGACCGGGACAGGAAGAGACTGAACAGGCTGGTCACGAGGCTCTGTCCTGTCGCTCGCTGGACTCGGTGGAGGAGGTGGGAGAGAGGAGGACACTCTCCAGACTCTCCTCCATCAGGGACAACGCTCTCCACCCACTGCACCTGACCGTGGAGGAGCAGCTCCTTCAGGGGCTCCGGCCCCCCGTGTAGGGGAGGGCTCTTTAAAAGGCCCCCCCGCCCCCCACGGGGCCCTTAACAACCCCATTAAAAAAAACCCCCGCCCCCCCCCGGGGGTTTTTTTCCCCTTTTTTTTTTTTTTTTTTTTTTTTTTTTTTTTTTTTTTTTTTTTTTTTTTTTTTTTTTTTTTTTTTTTAATTTTAAATTTAATTTTTTTTTAAAAAAAAATAAATTATAAAAAATTTTTTTTTTTTTTTTTTTTTTTTTTTTTTTTTTTTTTTTTTCCCCCCCCTTTTTTTTTTTTTTTTTTTTTCTTTTTTTTTGTGTTTCCCTCTGGATGAATAAAGCTTTTCTATTCTAGTCTCCAAAATCCTTGAAAAAACAGTCGCCTCTCAACTCCATTCTCACTCAATAATAACCTGTATGAACAGTTTCACTCAATATTAACCTGTATGAACAGTTTCACTCAATATTAACCTGTATGAACAGTTTCACTCAATATTAACCTGTATGAACAGTTTCACTCAATAATAACCTATATGAACAGTTTCACTCAATATTAACCTGTATGAACAGTTTCACTCAATAATAACCTGTATGAACAGTTTCACTCAATAATAACCTGTATGAACAGTTTCACTCAATAATTAACCTGTATGAACAGTTTCACCACTCAATAACCTGTTGTAACCTGTATGAACAGTTTCACTCAATATTAACCTGTATGAACAGTTTCACTCAATATTAACCTTATGAACAGTTTCACTCAAAGTTCATAACCTGTACGAACAGTTTCACTCAATATTAACCTGTATGAACAGTTTCACTCAATATTAACCTGTATGAACAGTTTCACTCAATAATAACCTGTATGAACAGTTTCACTCAATAATAACCTGTATGAACAGTTTCACTCAATAATAACCTGTATGAACAGTTTCACTCAATAATAACCTGTATGAACAGTTTCACTCAATAATAACCTGTATGAACAGTTTCACTCTAATTAACCTGTATAACAGTTTCACTCAATAATAACCTATATGAACAGTTTCACTCAATAGTAACCTGTATGAACAGTTTCACTCAATAATAACCTGTATGAACAGTTTCACTGAACAGTTTACAATAATAACCTGTATGAGATAATAATAAGAACAGTTTCACTCAATAATAACCTGTATGAACAGTTTCACTCAATAATAACCTGTATGAACAGTTTCACTCAATATTTGAATATAACCTGTATGAACAGTTTCACTCAATAATAACCTGTATGAACAGTTTCACTCAATAATAACCTGTATGAACAGTTTTCACTCAATAATAACCTGTATGAACATCACCAACACCCCCCCGCAACCCTTAAATTCCCAATATTTCCCTCCTCCCCCCTTTTTTTTTTCCCCTCTCCCCCCCCCTCCCCCCCTCCCCCCCCCCCCCCCCCCCCCCCCCCCCCCCCCCCCCCCCCCCCCCCCCCCCCCCCCCCCCCCCCCCCCCCCCCCCCCCCCCCCCCCCCCCCCCCCCCCCCCCCCCCACCTCATTCAGTTAAGGTCCCTTAAGTGGGGCGTCATAGCTCAGATGCTAGAGTGGTTGCCTGCAGTCCAAGAGGTTGCAGGTTCAATCCCAGCTCCAGACAAGCTTGTGTCGTTGTGTCCCTGAAGATACTTTACCCTGATTGCTCCTGATGGGAGTCTTGGTGCGTGTGCAGCCTACTCCCATCAGTATGTGTGAATGGCTGTCAAAGCGCTTTGTGACCCTGGTCTAGAAAGGCTCTATATAAATATAACTCTTTTCTCTCACTGTATCCTCCCTCACTCTTCTCTCTTCTTTTATCTCACTGTATCCTCCCTCACTCTTCTCTCTTCTTTTCTCTCACTCTATCCTCCCTCACTCTTCTCTTTTCTTTTCTCTCACTCTATCCTCCCTCACTCTTCTCTTTTCTTTTCTCTCACTCTATCCTCCCTCACTCTTCTCTTTTCTTTTCTCTCACTCTATCCTCCCTCACTCTTCTCTTTTCTTTTCTCTCACTGTATCCTCCCTCACTCCCCCTCCTTCTCTCTTCTTTTCTCTCACTCTATCCTCCCTCACTCTTCTCTCTTCTTTTCTCTCACTGTATCCTCCCTCACTCTTCTCTCTTCTTTTCTCTCACTCTATCCTCCCTCCCTCTTCTCTTTTCTTTTCTCTCACTGTATCCTCCCTCACTCTTCTCTCTTCTTTTCTCTCACTGTATCCTCCCTCACTCTTCTCTCTTCTTTTCTCTCACTGTATCCTCCCCCCCTCTTCTCTTTTCTTTTCTCTCACTGTATCCTCCCTTACTCTTCTCTCTTCTTTTCTCTCACTGTATCCTCCCTCACTCTTCTCTCTTCTTTTCTCTCACTCTATCCTCCCTCACTCTTCTCTTTTCTTTTCTCTCACTGTATCCTCCCTCACTCTTCTCTTTTCCTTTCTCTCACTGTATCCTCCCTCACTCTTCTCTCTTCTTTTCTCTCACTGTATCCTCCCTCACTCTTCTCTCTTCTTTTCTCTCACTGTATCCTCCCTCACTCTTCTCTCTTCTTTTCTCTCACTGTATCCTCCCTCACTCTTCTCTCTTCTTTTCTCTCACTGTATCCTCCCTCACTCTTCTCTCTTCTTTTCTCTCACTGTATCCTCCCTCACTCTTCTCTCTTCTTTTCTCTCACTGTATCCTCACTCACTCTTCTCTCTTCTTTTCTCTCACTGTATCCTCCCTCACTCTTCTCTCTTCTTTTCTCTCACTGTATCCTCCCTTACTCTTCTCTCTTCTTTTCTCTCACTGTATCCTCCCTCACTCTTCTCTCTTCTTTTCTCTCACTGTATCCTCCCTCACTCTTCTCTTTTCTTTTCTCTCACTGTATCCTCCCTCACTCTTCTCTCTTCTTTTCTCTCACTGTATCCTCCCTCACTCTTCTCTCTTCTTTTCTCTCACTGTATCCTCCCTCACTCTTCTCTCTTCTTTTCTCTCACTGTATCCTCCCTCACTCTTCTCTCCTCTTTTCTCTCACTGTATCCTCCCTCACTCTTCTCTCTTCTTTTCTCTCACTGTATCCTCCCTCACTCTTCTCTCTTCTTTTCTCTCACTGTATCCTCCCTCACTCTTCTCTCTTCTTTTCTCTCACTGTATCCTCACTCACTCTTCTCTCTTCTTTTCTCTCACTGTATCCTCCCTCACTCTTCTCTCTTCTTTTTCTCTCACTGTATCCTCCCTTACTCTTCTCTCTTCTTTTCTCTCACTGTATCCTCCCTCACTCTTCTCTCTTCTTTTCTCTCACTGTATCCTCCCTCACTCTTCTCTTTTCTTTTCTCTCACTGTATCCTCCCTCACTCTTCTCTCTTCTTTTCTCTCACTGTATCCTCCCTCACTCTTCTCTCTTCTTTTCTCTCACTGTATCCTCCCTCACTCTTCTCTCTTCTTTTCTCTCACTGTATCCTCCCTCACTCTTCTCTCTTCTTTTCTCTCACTGTATCCTCCCTCACTCTTCTCTCTTCTTTTCTCTCACTGTATCCTCCCTCACTCTTCTCTCTTCTTTTCTCTCACTGTATCCTCCCTCACTCTTCTCTCTTCTTTTCTCTCACTGTATCCTCCCTTACTCTTCTCTCTTCTTTTCTCTCAATGTATCCTCCCTTACTCTTCTCTCTTCTTTTCTATCACTGTATCCTCCCTGACTGTCAATTAAAAACCGAAAATGTGCCTGAAGATGTTTGACTTATTTAATAAACAGGTTTTATTATTTGATGAGAGAAACTGAACAAACAGGATCATTGACAACAGAAGCACAACATGTTCCTAACGTCTTCGTTTCTTACCCAGGACTCCAACCTCCAGGCCTTGAAGCCCTTGAGCAACCACAGGGTAAATCTTCTTTCCTTCCGTGAAGTCCACTTGGATGGAGATGGTCTGTCGCCCGAAGGTTTCCTCTGGGAAACATGTTTGAGTTTCTCTTCGTCTGTTCCAACGACACACAATGCTGGATTGAAACTCACCGATTTCTTTGGAAACCATCTGGAGCTTCTCCTCACTTCTGCCCACCAGCACGATGTCCAGGCCTCGCCTAGCCAGCTGCGAGAACGTTCACTTTCAAATGTGGAAAATGTTCGTTCTGCTGAAGACTCACCTCAAGAGCGTAAGCCTTTCCGATCCCAGACGTCGGCCCGGTTACAACTGCGAACACAGACAGTCATGATTCAACAGCTGCTAGCATGTAGCATGTAGCATGTAGCATCAATGCTGGTTTATTACATTTGTCACTGTTTGAACTCAATTAGCTTTGCTAACACACGGGAGCAAACCAAGCTAACCTAGCATTTCAAACCTGTTTCTTATGTTTACTTTCCAATCATGTCACACCTGAGCTTGATTGACAGGCTCCACACAAGGTCTACTGGATCTAAACCTAAAGCAGATTCACCTGCTGCAACTTTGATTATCGATTATTGAAAACAACTAGAATCTTGTGTAAGTTTATTGTAAATACACAACATATGACATCATCAAAGTCTTCATTTCAAACGTTCATGTGTTGTTTAGCCACAAGCTAAGCTAACAAGTGTAGCCTCTTCCTGATCACACTTCCTTTTACGTGTTACAGTAACTTGAGTAAACAAGTACCTACTTTCTGCTTAAGACCTCGGCTCCTGCAAGTGTTTGAGTGACAATAAGAGTGTTTGTTTAAGCCAGAACATGAAAGTGAAGAGAGAGAGAAGAGAGAGAGAAGAGTGAGAGAAGAGAGATAGAAGAGAGGAAGAAGAGAGATAGAAGAGAGGAAGAGTGAGAGAAGAGTGAGAGAAGAGAGAGGGAAGAGAGAGAAGAGTGAGAGAAGAGAGGGAGAAGATTGAGGGAAGAGTGAGAGAATTCTCTTCCATCACAAAAACACTTTACCTGCCCAACGTCCGAACTTCCTCAGGTCTGTCCTCCACACCTTGGAGACGAAGAACTGCAGGAAACAGTTGAAAAAACTCCAGACGAGGTTCAGCAGCTTCAGGATCAGCAGCAGAAGAGCCACGACTTGCATCAGATCCCAGAGAGACATGTCGACTTCCTCACTCTCAACGCCTCACTCTTTTGTGTCGTCTCTCTCTCCTCCTCACACTCTTTTATGTCGTCTCTCTCTCTCCTCCTCACACTCTTTTATTTCGTCTCTCTCTCCTCCTCCTTTATCTCTCACTCCTCCCGCACATTTAGTCGTGGAGTTCCTCAGGGCCTGGTGTCTGGATCGTGTCTCCTGCTGAAACTGGATTCGCTGAAGGAAGAAGATTCAGTTTGAGTTGTAACACATGAGTGCAAATGAAGAACACACCCCTCAGGGTCACTGGTTCATTCATGTGCCCTTGAGCAACATCATTCATTCCTTCTTGAATTAAAATGTAAAATTTTGATGTTGCAACGACTATGTTGTTTAACTGAAAATAGATTTGATAAAAGTCTTGAAGCTTGTGTTCGTTCTTCTCTTGACAGTTTCAACTCGTCTTCTTTCTCTCATCCAAGTCTGGGTCGAGGGGGCAGCAGCGTCAGCAGGACCGCCCAGCTACGCCGTCAGATGTTTCTTGAAGGAGTCAGTAGATCATCAAACACAGATGTTTCTTGAAGGAGTCAGTAGATCATCAAACACAGATGTTTCTTGAAGGAGTCAGTAGATCATCAAACACACATGTTTCTTGAAGGAGTCAGTAGATCATCAAACACAGATGTTTCTTGAAGGAGTCAGTAGATCATCAAACACAGATGTTTCTTGAAGGAGTCAGTAGATCATCAAACACAGATGTTTCTTGAAGGAGTCAGTAGATCATCAAACACACATGTTTCTTGAAGGAGTCAGTAGATCATCAAACACAGATGTTTCTTAAAGGAGTCAGTAGATCATCAAACACAGATGTTTCTTGAAGGAGTCAGTAGATCGTCAAACACAGAGATGTTTCTTGAAGGAGTCAGTAGATCATCAAACACAGAGATGTTTCTTGAAGGAGTCAGTAGATAATCAAACACAGAGATGTTTCTTGAAGGAGTCAGTAGATCATCAAACACAGAGATGTTTCTTGAAGGAGTCAGTAGATCATCAAACACAGAGATGTTTCTTGAAGGAGTCAGTAGATCATCAAACACAGAGATGTTTCTTGAAGGAGTCAGTAGATCATCAAACACAGAGATGTTTCTCGAAGGAGTCAGTAGATCATCAAACACAGAGATGTTTCTTGAAGGAGTCAGTAGATCATCAAACACAGAGATGTTTCTTGAAGGAGTCAGTAGATCATCAAACACAGATGTTTCTTGAAGGAGTCAGTAGATCATCAAACACAGATGTTTCTTGAAGGAGTCAGTAGATCGTCAAACACAGATGTTTCTTGAAGGAGTCAGTAGATCATCAAACACAGATGTTTCTTGAAGGAGTCAGTAGATCGTCAAACACAGATGTTTCTTGAAGGAGTCAGTAGATCGTCAAACACAGAGATGTTTCTTGAAGGAGTCAGTAGATCATCAAACACAGAGATGTTTCTTGAAGGAGTCAGTAGATCATCAAACACAGAGATGTTTCTTGAAGGAGTCAGTAGATCATCAAACACAGAGATGTTTCTTGAAGGAGTCAGTAGATCATCAAACACAGAGATGTTTCTTGAAGGAGTCAGTAGATCATCAAACACAGAGATGTTTCTTGAAGGAGTCAGTAGATCATCAAACACAGAGATGTTTCTTGAAGGAGTCAGTAGATCATCAAACACAGAGATGTTTCTTGAAGGAGTCAGTAGATCATCAAACACAGAGATGTTTCTTGAAGGAGTCAGTAGATCATCAAACACAGAGATGTTTCTTGAAGGAGTCAGTAGATCATCAAACACAGAGATGTTTCTTGAAGGAGTCAGTAGATCATCAAACACAGAGATGTTTCTTGAAGGAGTCAGTAGATCATCAAACACAGAGATGTTTCTTGAAGGAGTCAGTAGATCATCAAACACAGAGATGTTTCTTGAAGGAGTCAGTAGATCGTCAAACACAGAGATGTTTCTTGAAGGAGTCAGTAGATCATCAAACACAGAGATGTTTCTTGAAGGAGTCAGTAGATCATCAAACACAGAGATGTTTCTTGAAGGAGTCAGTAGATCATCAAACACAGAGATGTTTCTTGAAGGAGTCAGTAGATCATCAAACACAGAGATGTTTCTTGAAGGAGTCAGTAGATCATCAAACACAGAGATGTTTCTTGAAGGAGTCAGTAGATCATCAAACACAGAGATGTTTCTTGAAGGAGTCAGTAGATCATCAAACACAGAGATGTTTCTTGAAGGAGTCAGTAGATCATCAAACACAGAGATGTTTCTTGAAGGAGTCAGTAGATCATCAAACACAGAGATGTTTCTTGAAGGAGTCAGTAGATCATCAAACACAGATGTTTCTTGAAGGAGTCAGTAGATCGTCAAACACAGAGATGTTTCTTGAAGGAGTCAGTAGATCATCAAACACAGAGGGATGTTTCTTGAAGGAGTCAGTAGATCATCAAACACAGAGATGTTTCTTGAAGGAGTCAGTAGATCATCAAACACAGAGATGTTTCTTGAAGGAGTCAGTAGATCATCAAACACAGAGATGTTTCTTGAAGGAGTCAGTAGATCATCAAACACAGAGATGTTTCTTGAAGGAGTCAGTAGATCATCAAACACAGAGATGTTTCTTGAAGGAGTCAGTAGATCATCAAACACAGAGATGTTTCTTGAAGGAGTCAGTAGATCATCAAACACAGAGATGTTTCTTGAAGGAGTCAGTAGATCATCAAACACAGAGATGTTTCTTGAAGGAGTCAGTAGATCATCAAACACAGAGATGTTTCTTGAAGGAGTCAGTAGATCATCAAACACAGAGATGTTTCTTGAAGGAGTCAGTAGATCATCAAACACAGAGATGTTTCTTGAAGGAGTCAGTAGATCATCAAACACAGAGATGTTTCTTGAAGGAGTCAGTAGATCATCAAACACAGAGATGTTTCTTGAAGGAGTCAGTAGATCATCAAACACAGATGTTTCTTGAAGGAGTCAGTAGATCGTCAAACACAGAGATGTTTCTTGAAGGAGTCAGTAGATCATCAAACACAGAGATGTTTCTTGAAGGAGTCAGTAGATCATCAAACACAGAGATGTTTCTTGAAGGAGTCAGTAGATCATCAAACACAGAGATGTTTCTTGAAGGAGTCAGTAGATCATCAAACACAGAGATGTTTCTTGAAGGAGTCAGTAGATCATCAAACACAGAGATGTTTCTTGAAGGAGTCAGTAGATCATCAAACACAGAGATGTTTCTTGAAGGAGTCAGTAGATCATCAAACACAGAGATGTTTCTCGAAGGAGTCAGTAGATCATCAAACACAGAGATGTTTCTTGAAGGAGTCAGTAGATCATCAAACACAGAGATGTTTCTTGAAGGAGTCAGTAGATCATCAAACACAGATGTTTCTTGAAGGAGTCAGTAGATCATCAAACACAGATGTTTCTTGAAGGAGTCAGTAGATCATCAAACACGGATGTTTCTTGAAGGAGTCAGTAGATCATCAAACACAGATGTTTCTTGAAGGAGTCAGTAGATCATCAAACACAGGGTTGTTTCTTGAAGGAGTCAGTAGATCATCAAACACAGAGATGTTTCTTGAAGGAGTCAGTAGATCATCAAACACAGAGATGTTTCTTGAAGGAGTCAGTAGATCATCAAACACAGAGATGTTTCTTGAAGGAGTCAGTAGATCATCAAACACAGAGATGTTTCTTGAAGGAGTCAGTAGATCATCAAACACAGAGATGTTTCTTGAAGGAGTCAGTAGATCGTCAAACACAGATGTTTCTTGAAGGAGTCAGTAGATCGTCAAACACAGATGTTTCTTGAAGGAGTCAGTAGATCATCAAACACAGATGTTTCTTGAAGGAGTCAGTAGATCATCAAACACAGAGATGTTTCTTGAAGGAGTCAGTAGATCATCAAACACAGATGTTTCTTGAAGGAGTCAGTAGATCATCAAACACAGATGTTTCTTGAAGGAGTCAGTAGATCATCAAACACAGATGTTTCTTGAAGGAGTCAGTAGATCATCAAACACAGATGTTTCTTGAAGGAGTCAGTAGATCATCAAACACAGATGTTTCTTGAAGGAGTCAGTAGATCATCAAACACAGATGTTTCTTGAAGGAGTCAGTAGATCATCAAACACAGAGATGTTTCTTGAAGGAGTCAGTAGATCATCAAACACAGAGATGTTTCTTGAAGGAGTCAGTAGATCATCAAACACAGAGATGTTTCTTGAAGGAGTCAGTAGATCATCAAACACAGAGATGTTTCTTGAAGAAGTCAGTAGATCATCAAACACAGAGATGTTTCTTGAAGGAGTCAGTAGATCATCAAACACAGAGATGTTTCTTGGAGGAGTCAGTAGATCATCAAACACAGATGTTTCTTGAAGGAGTCAGTAGATCATCAAACACAGATGTTTCTTGAAGGAGTCAGTAGATCATCAAACACACATGTTTCTTGAAGGAGTCAGTAGATCATCAAACACAGATGTTTCTTGAAGGAGTCAGTAGATCATCAAACACAGATGTTTCTTGAAGGAGTCAGTAGATCATCAAACACAGATGTTTCTTGAAGGAGTCAGTAGATCATCAAACACAGATGTTTCTTAAAGGAGTCAGTAGATCATCAAACACAGATGTTTCTTGAAGGAGTCAGTAGATCGTCAAACACAGAGATGTTTCTTGAAGGAGTCAGTAGATCATCAAACACAGAGATGTTTCTTGAAGGAGTCAGTAGATCATCAAACACAGAGATGTTTCTTGAAGGAGTCAGTAGATCATCAAACACAGAGATGTTTCCTGAAGGAGTCAGTAGATCATCAAACACAGAGATGTTTCTTGAAGGAGTCAGTAGATCATCAAACACAGAGATGTTTCTTGAAGGAGTCAGTAGATCATCAAACACAGAGATGTTTCTTGAAGGAGTCAGTAGATCATCAAACACAGATGTTTCTTGAAGGAGTCAGTAGATCATCAAAAACAGATGTTTCTTGAAGGAGTCAGTAGATCATCAAACACAGATGTTTCTTGAAGGAGTCAGTAGATCATCAAACACAGAGATGTTTCTTGAAGAAGTCAGTAGATCATCAAACACAG
>JACEEU010000795.1:70000-74086 GCA_016630915.1 Callionymus lyra
TATATTTAAAGACACACACATATATTTATTTAAAGACACACAAATATATATATTTAAAGAAACACAAATATATATATTTAAAGAAACACAAATATATATATTTAAAGACACAAATATATATATTTAAAGACACACAAATATATATATTTAAAGAAACACAAATATATATATTTAAAGACACACATATATTTATTTAAAGAAACACAAATATATATATTTAAAGAAACACAAATATATATATTGAAAGACACACAAATATATTTATTTAAAGACACACGAATATATTTATTTAAAGAAACACAAATATATATATTTAAAGAAACACAAATATATTTATTTAAAGACACACACATATATCTATTTAAAGAAACACAAATATATATATTTAAAGACACACAAATATATTTATTTAAAGAAAGACAAATATATATATTTAAAGACACACAAATATATGTATTTAAAGAAACACAAATATATATATTTAAAGAAACACAAATATATTTATTTAAAGAAACACAAATATATATATTTAAAGACAAACAAATATATTTATTTAAAGAAACACAAATATATTTATTTAAAGAAACACAAATATATATATTTAAGACACACGAATATATTTATTTAAAGACACATAAATAAATATATATTTAAAGACATACAAATATATTTATTTAAAGAAACACAAATATATATATATATTTAAAGAAAAACAAATACATTTATTTAAAGAAACACAAATATATTTATTTAAAGACACATGAATAAATATATATTTAAAGACATACAAATATATTTATTTAAAGAAACACAAATATATATATATTTAAAGAAAAACAAATACATTTATTTAAAGAAACACAAATATATATATTTAAAGACACACACAAATATCTATTTAAAGAAACACAAATATATTTATTTAAAGAAACACAAATATATTTATTTAAAGAAACACAAATATATATATATTTAAAGAAACACAAATATATATATTTAAAGACACACAAATATATATATTTAAAGAAACACAAATATATTTATTTAAAGAAACACAAATATATTTATTTAAAGAAACACAAATATATTTATTTAAAGAAACACAAATATATATATTTAAGACACACGAATATATTTATTTAAAGACACATAAATAAATATATATTTAAAGACATACAAATATATTTATTTAAAGAAACACAAATATATATATATATTTAAAGAAAAACAAATACATTTATTTAAAGAAACACAAATATATTTATTTAAAGAAACACAAATACATTTATTTAAAGAAACACAAATATATTTATTTAAAGACACATAAATAAATATATATTTAAAGACATACAAATATATTTATTTAAAGAAACACAAATATATATATATCTAAAGAAAAACAAATACATTTATTTAAAGAAACACAAATATGTATATTTAAGGACACACAAATATATTTATTTAAAGAAACACAAATATATTTATTTAAAGAAACACAAATATATATATTTAAAGACACACAAATATATATATTTAAAGAAACACAAATATATTTATTTAAAGAAACACAAATATATTTATTTAAAGTAACACAAATATATTTATTTAAAGAAACACAATTATATTTATTTAAAGACAGACAAATATATTTATTTAAAGACACATAAATATATATGTATATTTAAAGACACACAAATATATATATTTAAAGACACATAAATATATTTATTTAAAGAAACTCAAATATATTTATTTAAATACGCGAAACACAAATATATTAGTTAAAGAAACACACATATATATTTAAAGAAACACAAAAAGAAAAGCAAATATATTTATTTGAAGACACACAAATATATATATATATATTAAGAAACACAAATATATACATTTAAAGAAACACAAATATATATATTTAAAGAAACACAAATATATTTATTTAAAGACAAATAAATATATATATTTTAAGAAACACAAATATATTTATTTAAAGAAACACAAATATATTTATTTAAAGACAAATAAATATATATCTTTAAAGAAACACAAATATATTTATTTAAATACACACAAATATATTTATTTAAAGACACAAACATATATATATATTTAAAGGAACACAAATATATTTATTTAAAGACACAAACATATATATATATTTAAAGAAACACAAATATATTTATTTAAAGACACATAAATATATATATTTAAAGAAACACAAACATATTTATTTAAAGACACACAAATAAATATATATTTAAAGAAACACAAATATATTTATTTAAAGACACACAAATATATTTATTTAAAGACAAATAAATATATATATATTTAAAGAAACACAAATATATTAATTTAAAGACACATAAATATATATATTTAAAGAAATACAAATATATTTATTTAAAGACAAATACATATATATATTTAAAGAAACACAAATATATTTATTTAAAGACACACAAATATATTTATTTAAAGACACACAAATATATTTATTTAAAGACACACAAATTAATTTATTTAAAGACACATAAATATATTTATTTAAAGACACACAAATATATATATTTAAAGACACATAAATATATATATTTAAAGAAACTCAAATATATTTATTTAAATACGCGAAACACAAATATATTAGTTAAAGAAACACACATATATATTTAAAGAAACACAAAAAGAAAAGCAAATATATTTATTTGAAGACACACAAATATATATATATATATATTAAGAAACACAAATATATACATTTAAAGAAACACAAATATATATATTTAAAGAAACACAAATATATTTATTTAAAGACAAATAAATATATATATTTTAAGAAACACAAATATATTTATTTAAAGAAACACAAATATATTTATTTAAAGAAACACAAATATATTTATTTAAAGACAAATAAATATATATCTTTAAAGAAACACAAATATATTTATTTAAATACACACAAATATATTTATTTAAAGACACAAACATATATATATATTTAAAGAAACACAAATATATTTATTTAAAGACACAAACATATATATATATTTAAAGAAACACAAATATATTTATTTAAAGACACATAAATATATATATTTAAAGAAACACAAACATATTTATTTAAAGACACACAAATAAATATATATTTAAAGAAACACAAATATATTTATTTAAAGACACACAAATATATTTATTTAAAGACAAATAAATATATATATTTAAAGAAACAAAAATATATTAATTTAAAGACACATAAATATATATATTTAAAGAAATACAAATATATTTATTTAAAGACAAATAAATATATATATTTAAAGAAACACAAATATATTTATTTAAAGACACACAAATATATTTATTTAAAGACACACAAATTAATTTATTTAAAGACACATAAATATATATATTTAAAGAACATGCATTTATTTATTAAAAGGTAGAGATCAAACAAAGGGCGGATGATGACTTGTCTGCTCGGGTGAGAGAAGGAGGGAGAGAAGGATTAATGAAGGTGTTCAAACAGAGCTGGAGATGGAAAGACGTGCAGCAGGTTCAGGTGATCAAGCTCAGGTGTTGGCAGGTGCAGCTGAAGTTCTAGGAAGATGGAAAGAATACTTTGAAGAGCTGAGGAGGAAGATAAAAGAAAGGGTTGGACGACTGTGATGCAAGGATTAGTGAAGGTGAAGTGAGGGAGACATTGAAGGGGATGAAGAATGAAAGACAGTTCTAATGATATACCTGTGCAGGTATGGAAGTAGAGTTTAGACGATTCAACAAGATCTTCGCGAGTGAGGAGAACACGTGTGATGTTTATCTTGAAGGACGAAGGTTCATGATTGAAGTAACTATAATGGAATACAGTTGATGATACAATGAAGTTATGGGACAGAGAAGTGGAGACTAGACTGAGAGCAGAAGTGTTTGTGTTTCACGCCTAGAAAGAGTAAAACAAACAGTATTTAAGAATGTTGCTAGAGAAATACGGAGAAGGTCAGAGGTCATTGTGATTTCGTAGATCTGGAAAAAGCCTAAAACAGGTGCAGAGAGAAGAACTATGTTAGACTCTTGCAGGAAATGTAT
>JACEEU010000796.1:0-12500 GCA_016630915.1 Callionymus lyra
TGGTTTATATATGTTGGTTTATATACGTTGGTTTATATACGTTGGTTTATATACGTTGGTTTATATACGTTGGTTTATATACGTTGGTTTATATATGTTGGTTTATATACGTTGGTTTATATACGTTGGTTTATATACGTTGGTTTATATACGTTGGTTTATATACGTTGGTTTATATATGTTGGTTTATATATGTTGGTTTATACACGTTGGTTTATATATGTTGGTTTATATACGTTGGTTTATATATGTTGGTTTATACACGTTGGTTTATATATCGTTGGCACGAGCTGGAGATCGAACTTCAGCGCCGGTATCGTGGCTGTAGAGCAGGGAGGAGGCTAAAGGCTAAGCTAACGGACAATCGGAGACGCCACAGACCAGCGATCCCAACGATCACGATGAACGTCAATTCACTGACGAATAAGATGGACGAGTCTGTCCTCAACAACCAGAGGATCTACAGAGAGAGCAGCTTGTTGATCTTCACGGAGACGTGGCTCACTCACTGACTCCGGACTCACTCGTGGACCTGCCGGGTTTCAGCTCCGTCAGAGCAGGAGGTCTGATCATGTACGTGAAGAAACGCTGGTGTAGTCCAGGACACGTTACTGTGAAGAAAGTCTCGTGTCGTCAAGATGTAGAACTGTTGTCAGCATGCGTCCATATTATCTACCGCGTGAGTTCAGTCACGTGATCATGTGTCTACATTCCTGCGAGCGCTGCGGCTGCATCTGCCTGTGAGAAGATCCACACAATGACAGCTTGACTTCAGAATCAACATCCTGACGCGTTTATCATCAACTCTGGAGACTTTAATCAACCTGGACTCTACTCTGCCTACTTTCCATCAGGCTGTGGATTGTCCCACCAGGAATAACAGGACAATTGACCTTCTTTATTCCAGCTTGAAGGACGCTTCAGAGCCAAACCTCTTCCTCCACTTGGAAGGTCCGATCACAACCTGGTCCACCTTCAGTCACAGTACATGCCTCTGGTGCAGAGACAGACTGTGACCACTAAGACAATCAGAAAGTGGACACCAGCTGTGGAGGACGCCATCAGAGACTGCTTTGAAACAACAGACTGGGATGTGCTGCTGAGTCTCATGAGGACATCGAGGGACAGACACACTGTCTAACAGATTATTTAAATTTCTGCTTGGACGTTGTCGCCCCTACTAAGACTGTCCGCTGTTACCCTAATAATAAACCGTGGGTAACAAAGGAGGTCAAGGATGTCCTTAACAGGAAGAAAGTGGCATTCAGGAGCAGAGACAGGGACGCCATGAGGTCAGCTCAGCAGGAGGTGAAGCTTGAGGGAGGCAAAGGACACCTACAGGAGGAGGTTGGAGGAGAAGCTGAGCTGAGAAGAAATAAGAGAGTCTGGGATGGTGTTAAAACCATCACTGGACACAAGACCAAGTCTTCTCTGACTGCAGTGGACACAGTGGAGGAGACAAGATGTTTGATCACCTCACCCTCACTGCAGCTTCAGGACCTGCCCCACCTTCTTGTGCCCCCTCAGTTCCCCCCCAGCTCCACACAACCTCTTCCCAGCTTCACCTCACTCCAGGTACAGGATGTACTTCGGAGGACTTGTCCAGGGAAGGCTGCTGGTCCTGACAAGTGTCTGCTTGACTGCTAAAGACCTGCTGAACCAGCTGAGCCGCTCCAGCATGTCTTCAACCTCAGTCTACGGCTGGAGAAAGTACCAACTCTGTGGAAGACTTCCTGTATCGTTCCAGTCCAGAAGAAGATCCGACTCAGCTGAACGATTACAGACGGTGGCACTGACTTCACAGCTGATGAAGACACTGGAGCGACTGGTCCTCAAACATCTCAGACCACAAGTCCAGCACGCGCAAGACCCCCTGCAGTTTGCCTACCAGCCAGCAGTTGGTGTGGAAGATGCCATCCTTCACCTCCTGCATCTACTCCCACTTGGATAAAGGAAGCGGTTCAGTGAGAATCCTGTTCCTGGACTTTTCTAGTGCCTTCAACACTATCCAGCCCACTCTGCTGCAGGACAAACTGACTAAGATGCATGTGGACCCTGGTCTGGTCTCCTGGATTACGGACTATCTTACTGATCGACCACAGTATGTCAGGCTGAAGGACATCACGTCTGACACTGTGGTGTGCAGTACAGGAGCACCTCAGGGGACAGTACTGGCCCCTCTCCTCTTCACCATCTACACTTCAGACTTCTGCTACAACTCAGAGCTGAGTCTCGTCCAGAAGTTGCTGACGACACTGACATTGTTGGATGCATCAGGGACAACAGCGAAGACGAGTACAGGAGTCTGATACGTGACTTTGTGGACTGGAGTGAGAGGAACCTCTTGCAGCTGAACACCTCAAAGACCAAGGAGCTGGTCTTGGACTTCGGGAGGTCCAGGACAAAGCCACGTCCAGTGTCCATCAGAGGCGACGAGGTGGAGATAGTTGACAACTATAAGTACCTCGGTGTGTGGATGGACAGTAAACTGGTCCTGCAATACAGACCATGTATATAAGAAGGTTCAGAGTAGAAGTACTTTCTGAGGAGGCTTCGATCATTTAACATCTGCAAGAAGCTCCTCTGCATGTTCTACCAGTCTGTGGTGGCCAGTGTTCTATGCTGTGGTGTGTTGGGGTGGAAATGTGTCCAAGAGGAGGTCAACAGGTCAACAGGTCAACAGGTCAACAGGTCAACAGGTCAACAGGTTGATCAGGAGGTCTGGCTCTGTGGTTGGAATGAAGCTGGACTCACTGGTGACAGTTGCTGAGAGGAGATCATTGAACAAACTACTGTCCATCATGGATGATGACAGTCATCCTCTGAACACTGTCATCAGTGAGCAGAGAAGCAGATGAAGCACGAATGCTCCTCCCATGATGCAACACTAATAGACTCAGGGACTCATTCATTCCTCTGGCTATTAAATTGTACAATTCTGAGTTCAGGGGCAGGAGTGAAAGTATCTGGATGTTCTATGTTAGTCTTTGTATCTTTTGTCTTTGTTGTTTTTCTTTGATCTATGTTCTTTATCTTTAGACTTAGATTGTATCATCTTGTTCTTCTTCTTATTTTATTTTTTATTTATTATTTTGTATTGTTTATGGAAAATTGCTGGCTGTTGGAAAAAAAAAAATTCAATCAATAAATAAAGTTTTACCTTTTACCTTACTTTACCTTATATGTTGGTTTATATATGTTGGTTTCTACGTGTGTGTGTGTGTGTGTGCGTGCGTGCGTGTGTCGTGCGTGCGTGCGTGCGTGCGTGCGTGTGCGTGCGTGTGTGTGTGTGTGCGTGTGTGTGTGTGCGTGTGTGTGTGTGTGTGTGTGTGTGTGTGTGTGTGTGTGTGTGTGCGTGTGTGTGTGCGTGTGTGTGTGCGTGTGTGTGTGTTTTCTCACCATCTCTGTACGGAAAGCCATCTCCTTCTCTAGTGTGGATAAGTGTGAGAAGTGTCTGTCGTTCTCAAACAGTTGAGAGAGATGAGACCTGAAGGCAAGAGGTGTGTTGACTGACTCACAACATCAACTGACTCACAACATCAACTGACACACAACATCAACTGACACACAACATCAACTGACACACAACATCAACTGACAACACAACATCAACTGACACACAACATCAACTGACACACAACATCAACTGACACACAACATCAACGACTGACACAACATCAACTGACACACAACATCAACTGACACACAACATCAACTGACACACAACATCAACTGACACACAACATCAACTGACACACAACATCAACTGACACACAACATCAACTGACACACAACATCAACTGACACACAACATCAACTGACACACAACATCAACTGACACACAACATCAACTGACTCACAACATCAACTGACACACAACATCAACTGACACACAACATCAACTGACTCACAACATCAACTGACACACAACATCAACTGACACACAACATCAACTGACACACAACATCAACTGACTCACAACATCAACTGACTCACAACATCAACTGACTCACAACATCAACTGACTCACAACATCAACTGACACACAACATCAACTGACACACAACATCAACTGACACACAACATCAACTGACTCACAACATCAACTGACTCACAACATAAAAAAAAAAAAAAAAACAACATCAACACACAACATCAACTGACTCACAACATCAACACACAACATAAACATCAACACACAACATCAACTGACTCACAACATCAACAAACAACATAAACATCAACACACAACAACATCAACACTCGCCAACATAAACATCAACACACAACAACATCAACACTCACCAACATAAACGTCAACTGACGCAACAACATCAGCACACAACAACAACAACAACACACAACATAAACATCAACACACACCAACATGAACATCAACACACACAACATAAACATCAACACACAACATAAACATCAACACACAAAAACATCAACACTCACCAACATAAACATCAACACACAACAACATCAACATCAACACACAACAACATCAACACTCACCAACATAAACATCAACACACAACAACATCAGCACACAACAACAACAACAACACACAACATAAACATCAACACACACCGACATAAACATCAACACACACAAACAAACATCAACACACACCAACATAAACATCAACACACACCAACATAAACATCAACACACAACATAAACATCAACACACACCAACATAAACATCAACACACACCAACATAAACATCAACACACAACATAAACATCAACACACACCAACATAAACATCAACACACACCGACATAAACATCAACACACACCGACATAAACATCAACACACACCGACATAAACATCAACACACACCGCATAAACATCAACACACACCGACATAAACATCAACACACACCGACATAAACATCAACACACACCGACATAAACATCAACACACACCAACATAAACATCAACACACAACATAAACATCAAACACACACCGACATAAACATCAACACACACAAGACATAAACATCAAAAACACACACACCGACATAAACATCAACACACACCGACATAAACATCAACACACACCGACATAAACATCAACACACACCGACATAAACATCAACACACACCGACATAAACATCAACACACACCGACATAAACATCAACACACACCGACATAAACATCAACACACACCGACATAAACATCAACACACACCGACATAAACATCAACACACACCGACATAAACATCAACACACACCGACATAAACATCAACACACACCGACATAAACATCAACACACACCGACATAAACATCAACACACACCGACATAAACATCAACACACACCGACATAAACATCAACACACACCAAACATAAACATCAACAACCAACATAAACATCAACACACACCAACATAAACATCAACACACACCAACATAAACATCAACACACACCAACATAAACATCAACACACACCAACATAAACATCAACACACACCAACATAAACATCAACACACACCAACATAAACATCAACACACACCAACATAAACATCAACACACACCAACATAAACATCAACACACACCAACATAAACATCAACACACACCAACATAAACATCAACACACACCAACATAAACAACACACACACCAACATAAACATCAACACACACCAACATAAACATCAACACACACAACATAAACATCAACACACAACAAAACACCAACAACAACATAAACATCAACACACAACAACATAAACATCAACACACACAACATAAACATCAACACACACCAACATAAACATCAACACACACCAACATAAACATCAACACACACCAACATAAACAACACACAACAACATAAACATCAATACACAACAACATAAACATCAACACACACCAACATAAACATCAACACACAACATAAACATCAACACACACCAACATAAACATCAACACACACCGACATAAACATCAACACACACCGACATAAACATCAACACACACCGACATTAACATCAACACACACCGACATTAACATCAACACACCGACATAAACATCAACACACAAAATAAACATCAACACACACCAACAGAAACATCAACACACACCAACAGAAACATCAACACACAACAAAATAAACATCAACACACACCAACATAAACATCAACACACACCGATATAAACATCAACACACACCGATATAAACATCAACACACACCAACATAAACATCAACACACACCGACATAAACATCAACACACACCGACATAAACATCAACACACACCGACATAAACATCAACACACACCGACATAAACATCAACACACACCGACATAAACATCAACACACACCGACATAAACATCAACACACACCATAAACTAACACCAACATAAACATCAACACACACCAACATAAACATCAACACACACCAACATAAACATCAACACACACCAACATAAACATCAACACACAACATAAACATCAACACACACCAACATAAACATCAACACACACCAACATAAACATCAACACACACCAACATAAACATCAACACACAACAACATAAACATCAACACACAACATAAACATCAACACACACCAACATAAACATCAACACACACCAACATAAACATCAACACACCAACATAAACATCAACACACACCAACATAAACAACACACACCAACATAAACAACACACACCAACATAAACATCAACACACAACATAAACATCAACACACACCAACATAAACATCAACACACAACAACATAAACATCAACACACAACATAAACATCAACACACACCAACATAAACATCAACACACACCAACATAAACATCAACACACACCATAAACATAAACAACACACAACAACATAAACATCAATACACAACAACATAAACATCAACACACACCAACATAAACATCAACACACAACATAAACATCAACACACAACAACATAAACATCAACACACACCAACATAAACATCAACACACACCAACATAAACAACACACAACAACATAAACATCAATACACAACAACATAAACATCAACACACACCAACATAAACATCAACACACAACATAAACATCAACACACAACAACATAAACATCAACACACACCAACATAAACATCAACACACACCAACATAAACAACACACAACAACATAAACATCAATACACAACAACATAAACATCAACACACACCAACATAAACATCAACACACAACATAAACATCAACACACAACAACATAAACATCAACACACGTGAACACTCACCAGTGCATGTATCCAGCAAGAGCAGCTGTGAAGACAGTGACAGTTGTTCAGTGGTTTGTGTCAGTAAGAAGAGTGTGTAGTAAGAAGAGTGTGTAGTAAGAAGAGTGTGTAGTAAGAAGAGTGTGTAGTAAGAAGAGTGTGTAGTAAGAAGAGTGTGTAGTAAGAAGAGTGTGTAGTAAGAAGAGTGTGTAGTAAGAAGTGTGTGTCAGTAAGAAGTGTGTGTAGTAAGAAGAGTGTGTAGTAAGAAGAGTGTGTAGTAAGAAGTGTGTGTCAGTAAGAAGAGTGTGTAGTAAGAAGTGTGTGTCAGTAAGAAGAGTGTGTAGTAAGAGTGTGTAGTAAGAAGAGTGTGTAGTAAGAGTGTGTAGTAAGAAGAGTGTGTAGTAAGAAGAGTGTGTAGTAAGAAGAGTGTGTAGTAAGAAGAGTGTGTAGTAAGAAGAGTGTGTAGTAAGAAGAGTGTGTAGTAAGAAGAGTGTGTAGTAAGAAGTGTGTGTCAGTAAGAAGAGTGTGTAGTAAGAAGAGTGTGTAGTAAGAAGAGTGTGTCAGTAAGAAGAGTGTGTAGTAAGAAGAGTGTGTAGTAAGAAGTGTGTGTAGTAAGAAGAGTGTGTAGTAAGAAGAGTGTGTAGTAAGAAAGTGTGTAGTAAGAGGTAGTAGTAAGGAGGGTGTAGTAAGAAGAGGGTGTAGTAAGAAGTGTGTGTCAGTAAGAAGAGTGTGTAGTAAGAAGAGTGTGTAGTAAGAAGAGGGTGTAGTAAGAAGTGTGTGTCAGTAAGAAGAGGGTGTATTAATAGTGTGTAGTAAGAGTGTGTAGTAAGAAGAGTGTGTAGTAAGAAGTGTGTGTCAGTAAGAAGAGTGTGTAGTAAGAAATGTGTGTCAGTAAGAAGTGTGTGTCAGTAAGAAGAGTGTGTAGTAAGAAGTGTGTGTCAGTAAGAAGAGTGTGTAGTAAGAAGTGTGTGTCAGTAAGAAGAGTGTGTAGTAAGAAGTGTGTGTCAGTAAGAAGAGTGTGTAGTAAGAGTGTGTAGTAAGAGTGTGTAGTAAGAAGAGTGTGTAGTAAGAAGTGTGTGTCAGTAAGAAGAGTGTGTAGTAAGAGTGTGTAGTAAGAGTGTGTAGTAAGAAGAGTGTGTAGTAAGAAGAGGGTGTAGTAAGAAGTGTGTGTCAGTAAGAAGAGGGTGTAGTAAGAGTGTGTAGTAAGAGTGTGTAGTAAGAAGAGTGTGTAGTAAGAAGAGTGTGTAGTAAGAAGAGTGTGTAGTAAGAGTGTGTAGTGAGAAGAGTGTGTAGTAAGAAGAGTGTGTAGTAAGAGTGTGTAGTAAGAAGAGTGTGTAGTAAGAAGAGTGTGTAGTAAGAAGAGTGTGTAGTAAGAAGAGTGTGTAGTAAGAAGTGTGTGTCAGTAAGAAGAGTGTGTAGAAGAAGTGTGTGTAGTAAGAAGAGTGTGTAGTAAGAAGTGTGTGTCAGTAAGAAGAGTGTGTAGTAAGAAGTGTGTGTCAGTAAGAAGAGTGTGTAGTAAGAGTGTGTAGTAAGAAGAGTGTGTAGTAGTAGTAAGAAGAGTGTGTAGTAAGAAGAGTGTGTAGTAAGAGAGTGTGTAGTAAGAAGAGTGTGTAGTAAGAAGAGTGTGTAGTAAGAGTGTGTAGTAAGAAGAGGTGTGTAGAGTTAGTAAGAAGAGTGTGTAGTAAGAAGAGTGTGTAGTAAGAAGAGTGTGTAGTAAGAAGAGTGTGTAGTAAGAGTGTGTAGTAAGAAGAGTGTGTAGTAAGAAGAGTGTGTAGTAAGAAGGGTGTGTAGTAAGAAGTGTGTGTCAGTAAGAAGAGTGTGTAGTAAGAGTGTGTAGTAAGAAGAGTGTGTAGTAAGAAGTGTGTGTCAGTAAGAAGAGTGTGTAGTAAGAAGAGTGTGTAGTAAGAAGAGTGTGTAGTAAGAAGAGTGTGTAGTAAGAGTGTGTAGTAAGAAGAGTGTGTAGTAAGAAGAGTGTGTAGTAAGAAGAGTGTGTAGTAAGAAGAGTGTGCAGTAAGAAGTGTGTGTCAGTAAGAAGAGTGTGTAGTAAGAAGTGTGTGTCAGTAAGAAGAGTGTGTAGAAGAAGTGTGTGTAGTAAGAAGAGTGTGTAGTAAGAGTGTGTAGTAAGAAGAGTGTGTAGTAAGTGTGTGTAGTAAGAAGAGTGTGTAGTAAGAAGAGTGTGTAGTAAGAAGAGTGTGTAAGAAGAGTGTGTATAAGAAGAGTGTGTAGTAAGAGTGTGTAGTAAGAAGAGTGTGTAGTAAGAGTGTGTAGTAAGAAGAGTGTGTAGTAAGAAGAGTGTGTAGTAAGAGTGTGTAGTAAGAAGAGTGTGTAGTAAGAAGAGTGTGTAGTAAGAAGGGTGTGTAGTAAGAAGTGTGTGTCAGTAAGAAGAGTGTGTAGTAAGAGTGTGTAGTAAGAAGAGTGTGTAGTAAGAAGAGTGTGTAGTAAGAAGTGTGTGTCAGTAAGAAGAGTGTGTAGTAAGAAGAGTGTGTAGTAAGAAGAGTGTGTAGTAAGAAGAGTGTGTAGTAAAAAGAGTGTGTAGTAAGAAGAGTGTGTAGTAAGAGTGTGTAGTAAGAAGTGTGTGTCAGTAAGAAGAGTGTGTAGTAAGAAGAGTGTGTAGTAAGAAGAGTGTGTAGTAAGAAGTGTGTGTCAGTAAGAAGAGTGTGTAGTAAGAAGAGTGTGTCAGTAAGAAGAGTGTGTAGTAAGAAGAGTGTGTAGTAAGAAGTGTGTGTAGTAAGAAGAGTGTGTAGTAAGAAGAGTGTGTAGTAAGAAGAGTGTGTAGTAAGAAGTGTGTGTAGTAAGAAGAGGGTGTAGTAAGAAGAGGGTGTAGTAAGAAGAGGGTGTAGTAAGAAGTGTGTGTCAGTAAGAAGAGTGTGTAGTAAGAAGAGTGTGTAGTAAGAAGAGGGTGTAGTAAGAAGTGTGTGTCAGTAAGTAAGAAGAGTGTGTAGTAAGAAAGAGTGGTAGTAAGAAGTGTGTAGTAAGAAGAGGGTGTAGTAAGAAGTGTGTGTCAGTAAGAGGTAAGAAGAGTGTAGTAAGAGAGTGTAGTAAGAAGAGTGTGTAGTAAGAAGAGTGTGTAGTAAGAAGTGTGTGTCAGTAAGAAGAGTGTGTAGTAAGAAGTGTGTGTCAGTAAGTAAGAGAGTGTAGTAAGAAGTGTGTAGTAAGAAGAGTGTGTAGTAAGAGTGTGTCAGTAAGAAGAGTGTGTAGTAAGAAGTGTGTGTCAGTAAGAAGAGTGTGTAGTAAGAAGTGTGTGTCAGTAAGAAGAGTGTGTAGTAAGAAGTGTGTGTCAGTAAGAAGAGTGTGTAGTAAGAAGAGTGTGTAGTAAGAAGAGTGTGTAGTAAGAGTGTGTAGTAAGAAGTGTGTGTCAAGTAAGAAGAGTGTGTGAGTAAGAAGAGTGTGTAGTAAGAGTGTGTAGTAAGAAGAGTGTGTAGTAAGAAGAGGGTGTAGTAAGAAGTGTGTGTCAGTAAGAAGAGGGTGTAGTAAGAGTGTGTAGTAAGAGTGTGTAGTAAGAAGAGTGTGTAGTAAGAAGAGTGTGTAGTAAGAAGAGTGTGTAGTAAGAAGTGTGTGTCAGTAAGAAGAGGGGTGTAGTAGTGTGTAGTAAGAGTGTGTAGTAAGAAGAGTGTGTAGTAAGAAGTGTGTGTCAGTAAGAAGAGTGTGTAGTAAGAAGTGTGTGTCAGTAAGAAGTGTGTGTCAGTAAGAAGAGTGTGTAGTAAGAAGTGTGTGTCAGTAAGAAGAGTATGTAGTAAGAGTGTGTAGTAAGAAGAGGGTGTAGTAAGAAGAGTGTGTAGTAAGAAGTGTGTGTCAGTAAGAAGTGTGTGTCAGTAAGAAGAGTGTGTAGTAAGAAGTGTGTGTCAGTAAGAAGAGTGTGTAGTAAGAAGTGTGTGTCAGTAAGAAGAGTGTGTAGTAAGAAGTGTGTGTCAGTAAGAAGATTGTGTAGTAAGAAGTGTGTGTCAGTAAGAAGAGTGTGTAGTAAGAAGTGTGTGTCAGTAAGAAGAGTGTGTAGTAAGAAGTGTGTGTCAGTAAGAAGAGTGTGTAGTAAGAGTGTGTAGTAAGAGTGTGTGTCACACAGGAATGCTAACTAGAGAGCTAACAGGAGCTATGGTGTAGCTAGCATGCTAAAGCTAACTCACCCAGCACCAGGGTCAGGGCGATGGAGGATGAGTTCAGTCCGAGCTGGTGTCGGATGAGTCCGAGGGAGAGAGAACTGTTGGACGACTTGCCGTCTCTGGCTCCTCGTCTCCCGGTACTTCTACCAACAAGTGGGCTCTCGTCCCGCCCCCCCCCCCCCCCGGGGTTTTCCTTTTCCCCCCCCCCCCCCCCCCCACCCCCCCCCCCCCCCCCCCCCCCCCCCCCCCCCCCCCCCCCCCCCCCCCCCCCCCCCCCCCCCCCCCCCCCCCCCCCCCCCCCCCCCCCCCCCCCCCCCCCCCCCCCTTCTCCTCCTCCCCCCCTTCATCATGATCATCATCCTCTGAACAATCAATCATCATGATCATCATCTCTGAACCTATCATCATCATCATCATCATCACTCTAATCATCATGATCATCATCCTCTGAAAGGGGGGGGGGGGGGGGGGGGGGGGGGGGGGCACTATCATCATCCATCATCATCCTCCTGAACACTATCATCATGATCATCATCCTCTGAACACTATCATCATGATCATCATCCTCTGAACACTATCATCATGATCATCATCCTCTGAACACTATCATCATAATCATCATCCTCTGCAAAAGACACTATCATCATGATCATCATCCTCTGAACACTATCATCATCATCATCCTCTGGAACACTATCATCATGATCATCATCCTCTGAACACTATCATCATCATCATGATCATCGATCGCGTCATCATGAATCATCATCAAATCGGGAATCATCATCCGGATCATCATCATCATGATCATCATCACTATCATCATGATCATCATCCTCTGAACACTATCATCATGATCATCATCCTCTGAACACTATCATCATCATCATCGATCATCATCATCTGAACACTATCATCATCATGATCATCATCACTATCATCATGATCATCATCCTCTGAACACTATCATCATGATCATCATCCTCTGAACACTATCATCATGATCATCATCCTCTGAACACTATCATCATGATCATCATCCTCTCAACACCCGTCCTCTGATCATCATAGCAATCATCATCCTCTGAACATCTATCATCATGATCATCATCGCTAGTGCATCATGGAATCATGCATGAT
>JACEEU010000796.1:17500-27500 GCA_016630915.1 Callionymus lyra
CTTCAACACACTCAACCAGCTCAACACTCCACTCACTCACTTTAACACACTCTCACTTTAACACACTCTCACTTCAACACACTCTCACTTCAACACACTCTCACTTCAACACACTCTCACTTCAACACACTCTTGATTCTTGATAGAAACACGATGCAGTTTATTTTCACTCCTCTAGAGGGAGACAGTTGTCTAAGTTACAACCGTTGTTTCTGCAAGACTCGTCTCAGCCTGTGTGAATTAAACATGAAAGTAAACATGAAAGTAAACATGTAAGTAAACATGTAAGTAAAATGAAAGTAAACATGAAAGTAAACATGAAAGTAAACATGTAAGTAAACCTGTAAATACACATGAAAGTGAAGATGTAAGTAAACATTTGAGTAAACATGAAAGAAAACATGAAAGTAAACATGAAAGTAAACATGTAAGTAAAATGAAAGTAAACATGTAAGTAAACATGAAAGTAAACATGTAAGTAAACCTGTAAGTAAAATGAAAGTAAACATGTAAGTAAACATGAAAGTAAACATGAAAGTAAACATGTAAGTAAACATGAAAGTAAACATGTAAGTAAACATGAAAGTAAACATGTAAGTAAAATGAAAGTAAACATGAAAGTAAACATGTAAGTAAACATGTAAGTAAACATGAAAGTAAACATGTAAGTAAACCTGTAAATACACATGAAAGTGAAGATGTAAGTAAACATTTGAGTAAACATGAAAGAAAACATGAAAGTAAACTTGAAAGTAAACATGAAAGTAAACATGTTAGTAAACATGTAGGTAAACATTAAATCAATTATGAAAGTAAACATGTAAACACCTGTAAACATGAAAGTAAACATGAAAGTAAACATGTAAGTTAAACATGAAAGTAAACATGTAAATACACATAAAGTAAAGATGTAAGTAAACATTTGGAGTAAACATGAAAGTAAAATTGTAAACATGAAAGTAAACATGAAAGTAAACATGAAATTAAACATGAAAGTAAACATGAAAGTAAACATGAAATTAAACATGAAAGTAAACATGTAAATACACATGAAAGTGAAGATGTAAGTAAACATTTGAGTAAACATGAAAGTAAACATGAAAGTAAACATGAAAGTAAACATGAAATTAAACATGAAAGTAAACATGAAAGTAAACATGAAATTAAACATGAAAGTAAACATGTAAATACACATGAAAGTGAAGATGTAAGTAAACATTTGAGTAAACATTTGAGTAAACATGAAAGTAAACATGAAAGTAAACATGAAAGTAAACATGAAAGTAAACATGAAAGTAAACATGAAAGTAAACATGTAAATACAGCATGAAAGGTGAAGATGTAAGCAAAATTGTGTCTGTGCGGTACAGCAGTGTGTTGTGCGGTACAGCAGTGTGTAGTGCGGTACAGCAGTGTGTAGTGCGGTACAGCAGTGTGTTGCGGTAAACATGTGTGGTAAACATGGGCAAGTGTGTTGTGCGGTACAGCAGTGTGTTGTGCGGTACAGCAGTGTGTTGTGCGGTACAGCAGTGTGTTGTGCGGTACAGCAGTGTGTTGTGCGGTACAGCAGTGTGTTGTGCGGTACAGCAGTGTGTTGTGCGGTACAGCAGTGTGTTGTGCGGTACAGCAGTGTGTTGTGCGGTACAGCAGTGTGTTGTGCGGTACAGCAGTGTGTTGTGCGGTACAGCAGTGTGTTGTGCGGTACAGCAGTGTGTTGTGCGGGTACAGCAGTGTGTTGTTTGTGGGTACAGCAGTGTGTTGTGCGGTACAGCAGTGTGTTGTGGTACAGTGTGTTGTGGGGTACAGCAGTGTGTTGTGGGGTACAGCAGTGTGTTGTGGGGTACAGCAGTGTGTTGTGGGGTACAGCAGTGTGTTGTGCGGTACAGCAGTGTGTTGTGCGGTACAGCAGTGTGTTGTGCGGTACAGCAGTGTGTTGTGCGGTACAGCAGTGTGTTGTGCGGTACAGCAGTGTGTTGTGCGGTACAGCAGTGTGTTGTGCGGTACAGCATTGTGTTGTGGGGTACAGCAGTGTGTTGTGCGGTACAGCAGTGTGTTGTGCGGTACAGCAGTGTGTTGTGGGGTACAGCAGTGTGTTGTGGGGTACAGCAGTGTGTTGTGCGGTACAGCAGTGTGTTGTGGGGTACAGCAGTGTGTTGTGGGGGTACAGCAGTGTGTTGTGCGGTACAGCAGTGTGTTGTGCGGTACAGCAGTGTGTTGTGCGGTACAGCAGTGTGTTGTGGGGTACAGCAGTGTGTTGTGGGGTACAGCAGTGTGTTGTGGGGTACAGCAGTGTGTTGTGCGGTACAGCAGTGTGTTGTGCGGTACAGCAGTGTGTTGTGCGGTACAGCAGTGTGTTGTGGGGTACAGCAGTGTGTTGTGCGGTACAGCAGTGTGTTGTGGGGTACAGCAGTGTGTTGTGGGGTACAGCATTGTGTTGTGCGGTACAGCAGTGTGTTGTGCGGTACAGCAGTGTGTTGTGCGGTACAGCAGTGTGTTGTGGTACACGTGTGTTGTGGGGTACAGCAGTGTGTTGTGGGGTACAGCAGTGTGTTGTGCGGTACAGCAGTGTGTTGTGGGTACAGCAGTGTGTTGTGCGGGGTACAGCAGTGTGTTGTGCGGTACAGCAGTGTGTTGTGCGGTACAGCAGTGTGTTGTGGGGTACAGCAGTGTGTTGTGCGGTACAGCAGTGTGTTGTGCGGTACAGCAGTGTGTTGTGGGGTACAGCAGTGTGTTGTGCGGTACAGCAGTGTGTTGTGCGGTACAGCAGTGTGTTGTGTGGGGTACAGCAGTGTGTTGTGCGGGTACAGCAGTGTGTTGTGGGGTACAGCAGTGTGTGTGTTGTGCAGCAGTGTGTTGGGTACAGCAGTGTGTTGTGCGGTACAGCAGTGTGTTGTGCGGTACAGCAGTGTGTTGTGCGGTACAGCAGTGTGTTGTGCGGTACAGCAGTGTGTTGTGGGGTACAGCAGTGTGTTGTGCGGTACAGCATTGTGTTGTGGGGTACAGCAGTGTGTTGTGGGGTACAGCAGTGTGTTGTGGGGTACAGCAGTGTGTTGTGGGGTACAGCAGTGTGTTGTGCGGACAGGGTACAGCAGTGTGTTGTGGGGTACAGCAGTGTGTTGTGGGGTACAGCAGTGTGTTGTGGGGTACAGCAGTGTGTTGTGGGGTACAGCAGTGTGTTGTGGGGTACAGCAGTGTGTTGAACAGCTGAGTGACAAGCAGCAGAGTTCGGGACACGGTAGTCGTTTTGTTGCTTCCAAGGTTTGGCGTCACAATCTGTCAGGACCATCGTCAAGTCAACGCCGCCGCCGCAGGTCGTCCCGTCAGCCTGCAAACAGAGGGGAGGGAGGGTGAGGAGGATGGGGGGTGAGGAGGGTGAGGGGGGCGGGGTCGGTGCTGATCTCATTAGCCGGCAGAACTTTTACTTATGGTTAATGGAACTCTCCTCCAATTGAAGCACAAGTGAGTTTGTATCGATCCAGATGTGACCAGAGTCAGTTTATCTTCCTCGCCAGAGGATTAGACACCGAGCCGCCCTGACCCCCCTCGTCCTCCTCGCTCCCCTCACTCCCCCCAACTCCCGGAGAGAACTGAATAATCCTGCTACAAGATCAATGCTGTGTGTGTGTGTGTGTGTGTGTGTGTGTGTGTGTGTGTGTGTGTGTGTGTGTGTGTGTGCGTGCGTGTGTGTGCGTGCGTGTGTGTGCGTGTGTGTGTGCGTGTGTGTGTGCGTGTGTGTGTGTGTGTGTGTGCATGTGTGTGTGTGCGTGTGCATTTATATATATATATATATATATATATATACATATGTATACACAGACACACATATATACATAAGCATGTGTGTGTGTGTGTGTGTGTGTGTGTGTGTGTGTGTAATTGAATGAGTCTCGGCCTATAAAAGCAATTGTGTTGTTATTATCTTCAGACGGAGATGCTGGAGCCTCTTAGAGCTCGACGGACATTAATCTCATCTCTGACTTCTTAGTCATCAGATTCGCCTCCAACACTCAATGTCACCGTCATGATGCTGTCACTGCTGTTCCTGCCGTCATGACGACAATGATGAGGGCGCCGCCCCCTCCGCGGAGCATCGTTGTGGTGTGTGTGTGTTTTTTTTTTTTTCCCCCCTAAGGGGGGGGGGTCGGGGGTGGGGGGTGGGGGGGGGTGTGGGGTTTGGGGGGGTTGTTTTTTTTCCGGGGGGGGGGGTGTTTTTTTTTTTTTTTTTTTTTTTTTTTGTGGGGGTTTTTTTTTTTTTTTTTTTTTTTGTTGGGGTTGGGCGTCCCCCCCCCCCCCCCCCCACCCCCCCCCCCCTTTGGGGGGGGGTGGAGGTTTGTTTTTGTTTTTTTTTTTTTTTTTTTTTTTTTTTTTTTTTTTTTTTTTTTTTTTTTTTTTTTTTTTTTTTTTTTTTTTTTTTTCCTCTTTTTTTTTTTTTTTTTTCTGTGAGGGTTCTACTGTTCCTCTGTGAGGGTTCTACTGATCCTCTGTGAGGGTTCTACTGTTCCTCTGTGAGGGTTCTACTGATCCTCTGTGAGGGTTCTACTGTTCCTCTGTGAGGGTTCTACTGTTCCTCTGTGAGGGTTCTACTGTTCCTCTGTGAGGGTTCTACTGATCCTCTGTGAGGGTTCTACTGTTCCTCTGTGAGGGTTTTCTTTTTCCCTTTTTTGGTTTTTCTTTTCCTCTGTGGGGGTTCTACTGATCCTCCATGAGGGTTCTACTGTTCCTCTGTGAGGGTTCTACTGTTCCTCTGTGAGGGTTCTAATGATCCTCTGTGAGGGTTCTACTGATCCTCTGTGGGGGTTCTACTGATCCTCTGTTAAGGTTCTACTGTTCCTCTGTCAAGGTTCTACTGATCCTCTGTGAGGATTATACTGTTCCTCCTCTGTGGGGGTTCTACTGTTCCTCAGTGGGGGTTCTACTGATCCTCAGTGGGGGTTCTACTGATCCTCTGTGGGGGTTCTACTGTTCCTCTGTGGGGGTTCTACTGTTCCTCTGTGAGCGTTCTACTGATCCTCTGTGAGGGTTCTACTGTTCCTCTGTGAGGGTTCTACTGATCCTCTGTGAGGGTTCTACTGTTCCTCTGTGAGGGTTCTACTGTTCCTCTGTGAGGGTTCTACTGTTCCTCTGTGGGGGTTCTACTGTTCCTCTGTGGGGGTTCTACTGTTCCTCTGTGAGGGTTCTACTGTTCCTCTGTGAGGGTTCTACTGTTCCTCTGTGAGGGTTCTACTGTTCCTCTGTGAGGGTTCTACTGATCCTCTGTGAGGGTTCTACTGATCCTCTGTGTTTGTTCCTCTGTGAGGGGTTCTACTGTTCCTCTGTGAGGGTTCTACTGATCCTCTGTGAGGGTTCTACTGTTCCTCTGTGAGGGTTCTACTGTTCCTCTGTGAGGGTTCTACTGTTCCTCTGTGGGGGTTCTACTGTTTCCTCTGTGGGGTTCTACTGATCCTCTGTGAGGGTTCTACTGATCCTCTGTGAGGGTTCTACTGTTCCTCTGTGAGGGTTCTACTGATCCTCTGTGAGGGTTCTACTGATCCTCTGTGGGGGTTCTACTGATCCTCTGTGAGGGTTCTACTGTTCCTCTGTGGGGGTTCTACTGTTCCTCTGTGAGGGTTTTCCTCTGTGAGGGTTCTACTGATCCTCTGTGAGGGTTCTACTGTTCCTCTGTGGGGGTTCTACTGATCCTCTGTGAGGGTTCTACTGTTCCTCTGTGAGGGTTCTACTGTTCCTCTGTGAGGGTTCTACTGATCCTCTGTGAGGGTTCTACTGATCCTCTGTGAGGGTTCTACTGATCCTCTGTGAGGGTTCTACTGTTCCTCTGTGAGGGTTCTACTGATCCTCTGTGAGGATTATACTGTTCCTCCTCTGTGAGCGTTCTACTGATCCTCTGTGAGGGTTCTACTGATCCTCTGTGAGGGTTCTACTGTTTCTCTGTGAGGGTTCTACTGTTCCTCTGTGAGGGTTCTACTGTTCCTCTGTGAGGGTTCTACTGTTCCTCTGTGAGGGTTCTACTGATCCTCTGTGAGGGTTCTACTGTTCCTCTGTGAGGGTTCTACTGTTCCTCTGTGAGGGTTCTACTGATCCTCTGTGAGGTGTTCTACTTTTCTCTCTGTGGGGGTTCTACTGTTCCTCTGTGGGGGTTCTACTGTTCCTCTGTGAGGGTTCTACTGATCCTCTGTGAGGGTTCTACTGATCCTCTGTGAGGGTTCTACTGTTCCTCTGTGAGGGTTCTACTGTTCCTCTGTGAGGGTTCTACTGTTCCTCTGTGAGGGTTCTACTCTGGATCTCTGTGAGTGTTCTTCCTCTGTGCCGAGGGTTCTACTGTTCCTCTGTGAGGGTTCTACTGTTCCTCTGTGAGGGTTCTACTGATCCTCTGTGTGATCCTCTGTGAGGTTCTACTGTTCCTCTGTGAGGGTTCTACTGTTCCTCTGTTGGTTCTGTGAGGGTTCTACTGTTCCTCTGTGAGGGTTCTACTGATCCTCTGTGAGGGTTCTACTGTTCCTCTGTGAGGGTTCTACTGTTCCTCTGTGAGGGTTCTACTGATCCTCCATGTGAGGGGTTCTACTGATCCTCCGTGAGGGTTCTACTGATCCTCTGTGAGGGTTCTACTGATCCTCTGTGAGGGTTCTACTGATCCTCTGTGAGGGTTCTACTGATCCTCTGTGGGGGTTCTACTGTTCCTCTGTCAGCGTTCTACTGTTCCTCTGTCAGGGTTCTACTGATCCTCTGTGAGGGTTCTACTGATCCTCTGTGAGGGTTCTACTGTTCCTCTGTGAGGGTTCTACTGATCCTCCGTGAGGGTTCTACTGTTCCTCTGTGAGGGTTCTACTGTTCCTCTGTGAGGGTTAATATGTACATACAGATAAATGCTGCAGAAAGGATGCAGACGGAGCGTGGGGACAGGAACAGAGAAGTTTTTGAAATCTGTTCCGGTGCACACATATATACATACAGTTAAATACTGGTACATGTTTACCTGTGCATTTGCATATTTACTTTCAGATAACATACTTACAACATATATACGTACACATATATACATACAGATAAATACTTAGAAATATAAACAAGTACACATAGATACTTATGTTGATTTAGAAATATATACATACACATATATACATACAGATAAATACTTACAAATATATACATACACATATGTACATACAGATAAATACTTACAAATATATACATACACATATATACATACAGATAAATACTTACAAATATATACATACACATATGTACATACAGATAAATACTTACAAATATATACATACACATATGTACATACAGATAAATACTTACAAATATATACATACACATATATACATACAGATAAATACTTACAAATATATACATACACATATATACATACAGATAAATACTTACAAATATATACATACACATATATACATACAGATAAATACTTACAAATATATACATACACATATATACATACACATATATACATACACATAGATACATACATACACATAAATACTTACAGATATATACATACACATATATACATACACATAAATACTTACACATATATACATACACATATATACATACACATATATACATACAGATAAATACTTACAAATATATACATACACATATATACATACAGATATATACATACACATATATACATACACATAAATACTTACACATATATACATACACATATATACATACACATATATACATACACATAAAATACTTACACATATATACATACACATATATACATACACATATATACATACAGATAAATACTTACAAATATATACATACACATATATACATACAGATATATACATACACATATATGCATACACATAAATACTTACACATATATACATACACATATATACATATACATAAATACTTACACATATATGCATACACATATATACATACACATATATACATACATATATATACATACACATATATGCATACACATAAATTCTTACACATATATGCATACACATAAATACTTACACATATAAACATACACATATATACATACACATACATTCTTACACATACTGTATATACTTACACATATATACATACATATATATACTTACACATAAATTCTTACACATATATACATACACATATATACATACACATAAATTCTTACACATATATACATACACATATATACATACACATATATACATACAGATAAATACTTACACATATGTGCATACACATAAATACTTGCACATATATACTTACACATATATACATACACATATATACTTACACATATATACATACATATATATATATATACATATATATACATACACATATATACTTACACATATATACATACAGATAAATACTTACACATATATGCATACACATAAATACTTGCACATATATACTTACACATATATACATACACATATAGACTTACACATATATACATACATATATACATACACATACATTCTTACATACATATATACATACACATATATACATACAGATACATTCTTACACATATATACATACACATATATACATACACATAAATTCTTACACATATATGCATACACATAAATACTTACACATATATACATACACATATATATACATACACATATATACTTACACATATATACATACACATATATACATACACATATATACATACACATATATATACATACACATATATACTTACACATATATACATATATACATACACATATATACATACACATATATACATACACATATATACATACACATATATACATACACATAAATACTTAAACATATATACATACACATATATACATACACATATATACATTCACATAAATACTTACACATATATGCATACACATAAATACTTGCACATATATACATACACATATATACTTACACATATATACATACATATATACTTACACATATATACATACATATATATACATACACATACATTCTTACACATATAAACATACACATATATACATACACAAAAATTCTTACACATATATACATACACATATATACATACACATAAATTCTTACACATATATGCATACACATAAATACTTACACATATATACATACACATATATACATACATATATATACATACATATATATACATACACATATATACTTACACATATATACATACAGATAAATACTTACACATATATACATATATACATACACATATATACATACACATATATACATACACATAAATACTTAAACATATATACATACACATATATACATACACATATATACATACACATATATACATACAGATAAATACTTAAACATATATACATACACATATATACATACACATAAATACTTAAACATATATACATACACATATATACATACACATACATACTTACACATATATGCATACACATAAATACATACACATATATACATACACATATACATAGACATATATACTTAGACATATAAACTTAGACATATATACATACACATAAGATGTGTATATATGTGTATGTATATATATCTAAGTATATATGTCTATGTATATATGTGTACAGTTCACTCGAACTCAGAGGAGAGAGAGAGAGACAGGAAGTGATGTCGTCAACACCTGTTCAGCACTTCCTCCACGGGACACACACAAGATCAGCAGCTAATTAGCTAACAAGCTGCTAATCACGTTAGCCGCGGCCACAGAAGAAGAGATTGAGGCATTTATACACACACACATATGTATACACACACAAATATATATACACACACACATATATGTATACACACAAATATATATACACACACACATATATGTATACACACGAATATATATACACACACACATATGTATACACACACGAATATATATACACACACATATATGTATACACACGAATATATATACACACACACATATGTATACACACACAAATATATATACACACACACATATATGTATACACACGAATATATATACAAACACACATATGTATAC
>JACEEU010000796.1:37500-40000 GCA_016630915.1 Callionymus lyra
TGACATGTTTGAGTGACAGCATCATGACACGTTTGAGTGACTGTATCATGACATGTTTGAGTGACAGTATCATGACATGTTTGAGTGACAGTATCATGACATGTTTGAGTGACAGCATCATGACATGTTTGAGTGACAGTCATCATGACATGTTTGAGTGACAGCATCATGACATGTTTGAGTGACAGCATCATGACATGTTTGAGTGACAGTATCATGACATGTTTGAGTGACAGTATCATGACATGTTTGAGTGACAGTATGCATATCATGACATGTTTGAGTGACAGTATCATGACATGTTTGAGTGACAGCATCATGACATGTTTGAGTGACAGTATCATGACATGTTTGAGTGACAGTATCATCACATGTTGGTGACATGTTTGAGTGACAGCATCATGACATGTTTGAGTGACAGCATCATGACATGTTTGAGTGACAGCATCATGACATGTTTGAGTGACAGCATCATGACATGTTTGAGTGACAGCATCATGACATGTTTGAGTGACAGTATCATGACATGTTTGAGTGACAGCATCATGACATGTTTGAGTGACAGCATCATGACATGTTTGAGTGACAGCATCATGACATGTTTGAGTGACAGCATCATGACATGTTTGAGTGACAGCATCAACTTTTGACATGTTTGAGTGACAGCATCATGACATGTTTGAGTGACAGCATCATGACATGTTTGAGTGACAGTATCATGACATGTTTGAGTGACAGTATCATGACAGCATCATGACATGTTTGAGTGACAGCATCATGACATGTTTGAGTGACAGCATCATGACATGTTTGAGTGACAGTATCATGACATGTTTGAGGGACAGTATCATGACATGTTTGAGTGACAGTATCATGACATGTTTGAGTGACAGCATCATGACATGTTTGAGTGACAGCATCATGACATGTTTGAGTGACAGCATCATGACATGTTTGAGTGACAGCATCATGACATGTTTGAGTGACAGCATCATGACATGTTTGAGTGACAGCATCATGACATGTCTGAGTGACAGCATCATGACATGTTTGAGTGACAGTATCATGACATGTTTGAGTGACAGCATCATGACATGTTTGAGTGACAGCATCATGACATGTTCTGAGTGACAGCATCATGACATGTTTGAGTGACAGTATCATGACATGTTTGAGTGACAGCATCATGACATGTTTGAGTGACAGTATCATGACATGTTTGAGTGACAGCATCATGACATGTTTGATTGATTGTATCATGACATGTTTGAGTGACAGCATCATGACATGTTTGAGTGACAGCATCATGACATGTTTGAGTGACAGTATCATGACATGTTTGAGTGACAGCATCATGACATGTTTGAGTGACAGTATCATGACATGTTTGAGTGACAGCATCATGACATGTTTGAGTGACAGTATCATGACATGTTTGAGTGACAGCATCATGACATGTTTGAGTGACAGCATCATGACATGTTTGAGTGACAGCATCATGACATGTTTGGGTAACAGACATCATGACATGTTTGGTGACAGCATCATGACATGTTTGAGTGACAGCATCATGACATGTTTGAGTGACAGCATCATGACATGTTTGAGTGACAGCATCATGACATGTTTGAGTGACAGCATCATGACATGTCTGAGTGACAGCATCATGACATGTTTGAGTGACAGCATCATGACATGTTTGAGTGACAGTATCATGACATGTTTGAGTGACTGTATCATGACATGTTTGAGTGACAGCATCATGACATGTTTGAGTGACAGTATCATGACATGTTTGAGTGACAGCATCATGACATGTTTGAGTGACAGCATCATGACATGTTTGAGTGACAGTATCATGACATGTTTGAGTGACAGTATCATGACATGTTTGAGTGACAGCATCATGACATGTTTGAGTGACAGTGTCATGACATGTTTGAGTGACAGTATCATGACATGTTTGAGTGACAGTATCATGACATGTTTGAGTGACAGTATCATGACATGTTTGAGTGACAGTATCATGACATGTTTGAGTGACAGTGTCATGACATGTTTGAGTGACAGCATCATGACATGTTTGAGTGACAGTATCATGACATGTTTGAGTGACAGCATCATGACATGTCTGAGTGACAGCATCATGACATGTTTGAGTGACAGTATCATGACATGTTCGAGTGACAGTATCATGACATGTTTGAGTGACAGCATCATGACATGTTTAAGTAACAGTAACAGTGTAATGACATGTTCGAGTGACAGCATCATGACATGTTTGAGTGACAGCATCATGACATGTTTGAGTGACTGTATCATGACATGTTTGAGTGACAGCATCATGACATGTTTGAGTGACAGCATCATGACATGTTTGAGTGACAGCATCATGACATGTTTGAGTGACTGTATCATGACATGTTTGAGTGACTGTATCATGACATGTTTGAGTGACAGCATCATGACATGTTTGAGTGACAGCATCATGACATGTTTG
>JACEEU010000796.1:45000-57500 GCA_016630915.1 Callionymus lyra
TGTGTGTGAGACAAGTGTGTGTGTGTGTGTGTGTGTGAGAGACAAGTGTGTGAGACATGTGTGTGTGATACGTGTGTGTGTGTGTGAGAGAGAGACAAGTGTGTGTGTGTTAGACATGTGTGTGTGAGAGATGTGTGTGTGTGTATGTGTCAGACATGTGTGTGTGAGAGATTGTGTGTGTGTGTGTGTGTGTGTGTGTGTGTGTGTGTGTGTGTGTGTGAGGAATGTTCAACATGTGATCGACGAGTGTGTTCTTCAGTGTGTTCTTGAGCGCCCCCTCCTGACCCTCCTCAGTGAGGGTCTGGACCTGCTGAGAGCATCCAGATCCTGCAGGGAGTCGTTGGTTCCCTCAGTCCATCCTGCTGGTCTGAGCAGGACCAGACCTGGACACATGCTGTGAATTCAAGTCACATGACCTGCTGACCTTTCACCTTAAAGCAAGCATCCACTCAGAAATTAGGTTTAACACATGCAGGCCTCAACAGTCGCACACATACACACATGCAGGCCTCAACAGTCGCACACATACACACATGCAGGCCTCAACAGTCGCACACATACACACATGCAGGCCTCAACAGTCGCACACATACACACATGCAGGCCTCAACAGTCGCACACATACACACATGCAGGCCTCAACACCAAATCACCACTAAAGTGAAACACAAATCCAAATCATCAAAAGTGCAACATAAACAAAACCTCAACAGTCGCACAACACACACACAGGCCTCAACAGTCACACACATACACACACGCAGGCCTCAACAGTCGCACACATACACCCGCAGGCCTCACCAGTCGCAATACACACACACAGGCCTCAACAGTCGCACACTACACACAAGCAGGCCTCAACAGTCGCACACATACACACATGCAGGCCTCAACAGTCGCACACATACACACATGCAGGCCTCAACAGTCGCACACATACACACATGCAGGCCTCAACAGTCGCACACATACACACATGCAGGCCTCAACAGTCGCACACATACACACACACGCAGGCCTCAACAGTCGCACACATACACACATGCAGGCCTCAACAGTCGCACACATACACACACGCAGGCCTCAACAGTCGCACACATACACACATGCAGGCCTCAACAGTCGCACACATACACACACGCAGGCCTCAAAGTCGCACACATACACACAACTCAAAGCACTCAACAGTCACACACATACACACACACGCAGGCCTCAACAGTCGCACACATACACACACGCAGGCCTCACCAGTCGCACACATACACACACACAGGCCTCAACAGTCGCACACATACACACAAGCAGGCCTCAACAGTCGCACACATACACACATGCAGGCCTCAACAGTCGCACACATACACACACGCAGGCATCAACAGTCGCACACGTACACAGACCTCAACAGTCGCACACATACACACATGCAGGACTCAACAGTCGCACACATACACACACGCAGGCCTCAACAGTCGCACACATAAACACATGCAGGCCTCAACAGTCGCACACATACACACACACAGGCCTCAACAGTCGCACACATACACACATGCAGGCCTCAACAGTCGCACACATACAGACATGCAGGCCTCAACAGTCGCACACATACACACACGCAGGCCTCAACAGTCGCACACATACACACACACAGACCTCAACAGTCGCACACATACACAAACACAGGCCTCAACAGTCGCACACATACACACAAGCAGGCCTCAACAGTCGCACACATACACACATGCAGGCCTCAACAGTCGCACACATACACACACGCAGGCATCAACAGTCGCACACATACACAGACCTCAACAGTCGCACACATACACACACACAGGCCTCAACAGTCGCACAGATACACACATGCAGGCCTCAACAGTCACACACATACACACACGCAGGCCTCAACAGTCGCACACATACACACATGCAGGCCTCAACAGTCGCACACATACACACACGCAGGCCTCACCAGTCGCACACATACACACACGCAGGCCTCAACAATCGCACACATACACACAAGTAGGCCTCAACAGTCGCACACATACACACACGCAGGCCTCAACAGTCGCACACATACACACATGCAGGACTCAACAGTCGCACACATACACACACGCAGGCCTCAACAGTCGCACACATACACACAAGCAGGCCTCAACAGTCGCACACATACACACATGCAGGCCTCAACAGTCGCACACATACACACACGCAGGCCTCAACAGTCACACACATACACACAAGCAGGCCTCAACAGTCGCACACATACACACATGCAGGCCTCAACAGTCGCACACATACACACACGCAGGCCTCAACAGTCGCACACATACACACAAGCAGGCCTCAACAGTCGCACACATACACTCATGCAGGATTCAACAGTCGCACACATACACACACGCAGGCCTCAACAATCGCACACATACACACATGAGGCCTCAACAGTCGCACACATACAAACACGCAGGCCTCAACAGTCGCACACATACACACATGCAGGCCTCAACAGTCGCACACATACACAGGCATGAACAGTCGCACACATACACAGACCTCAACAGTCGCACATATACACACATGCAGGCCTCAACAGTCGCACACATACACACAAGCAGGCCTCAACAGTCGCACACATACACACACGCAGGCCTCAACAGTCGCACACATACACACATGCAGGCCTCAACAGTCGCACACATACACAGGCATCAACAGTCGCAAACATACATAGACCTCAACAGTCGCACACATACACACACGCAGGCCTCAACAGTAGCACACATACACACATGCAGGCCTAAACAGTCGCACACATACACAGGCATCAACAGTCGCACACATACACAGGCATCAACAGTCGCACACATACATAGACCTCAACAGTCGCACACATACACACACGCAGGCCTCAACAGTCGCACACATACACACGCATGCCTCAACAGTCGCACACATACACACACGCATGCCTCAACAGTCGCACACATACACACAAGCAGGCCTCAGCAGTCGCACACATACACACACGCAGGCCTCAACAATCGCACACATACACACAAGCAGGCCTCAACAGTCGCACACATACACACACGCAGGCCTCACAGTCGCACACATACACACATGCAGGACTCAACAGTCGCACACATACACACACGCAGGCCTCAACAGTCGCACACATACACACACGCAGGCCTCAACAGTCGCACACATACACACACGCAGGCCTCAAGAGTCGCACACATACACACACGCAGGACTCAACAGTCGCACACATACACACACGCAGGCCTCAAAAGTCGCACACATACACACACGCAGGCCTCAACAGTCGCACACATACACACACGCAGGCCTCAACAGTCGCACACATACACACATGCAGGACTCAACAGTCGCACACATACACACACGCAGGCCTTAACAGTCGCACACATACACACGCAGGCCTCAACAGTCGCACACATACACACACGCAGGCCTCAACAGTCGCACACATACACACATGCAGGCCTCAACAGTCGCACACATACACACACGCAGGCCTCAACAGTCGCACACATACACACATGCAGGACTCAACAGTCGCACACATACACACACGCAGGCCTCAACAGTCGCACACATACACACATGCAGGCCTCAACAGTCGCACACATACACACATGCAGGCCTCAACAGTCGCACACATACACACACGCAGGCCTCAACAGTCACACACATACACACAAGCAGGCCTCAACAGTCGCACACATACACACACGCAGGCCTCAACTGTCGCACACATACACACATGCACGACTCACCAGTCACACACATACACACACGCAGGCCTCAACAGTCGCCCACATACACTCATGCAGGATTCAACAGTCGCACACATACACACACGCAGGCCTCAACAATCGCACACATACACACATGCAGGCCTCAACAGTCGCACACATACACACATGCAGGCCTCAACAGTCGCACACATACACACATGCAGGCCTCAACAGTCGCACACATACACACCCGCAGGCCTCAACAGTCGCACACATACACACAAGCAGGCCTCAACAGTCGCACACATACACACACGCAGGCCTCAACAGTCGCACACATACACACATGCAGGACTCAACAGTCGCACACATACACACACGCAGGCCTCAACAGTCGCACACATACACACAAGCAGGCCTCAACAGTCGCACACATACACACATGCAGGCCTCAACAGTCGCACACATACACACACGCAGGACTCAACAGTCGCACACATACACACAAGCAGGCCTCAACAGTCGCACACATACACACACACAGGCCTCAACAGTCGCACACATACACACATGCAGGACTCAACAGTCGCACACATACACACACGCAGGCCTCAACAGTCGCACACATACAAACATGCAGGCCTCAACAGTCGCACACATACACACATGCAGGCCTCAACAGTCGCACACATACACACACGCAGGCCTCAACAGTCGCACACATACACACAAGCAGGCCTCAACAGTCGCACACATACACTCATGCAGGATTCAACAGTCGCACACATACACACACGCAGGCCTCAACAATCGCACACATACACACATGAGGCCTCAACAGTCGCACACATACACACACGCAGGCCTCAACAGTCGCACACATACACACATGCAGGCCTCAACAGTCGCACACATACACAGGCATGAACAGTCGCACACATACACAGACCTCAACAGTCGCACACATACACACACGCAGGCCTCAACAGTCGCACACATACACACACGCAGGCCTCAACAGTCGCACACATACACACACGCAGGCCTCAACAGTCGCACACATACACACACGCAGGCCTCAACAGTCGCACACATATACAGGCATCAACAGTCGCACACATACACACGCAGGCCTCAACAGTCGCACACATACACACACGCAGGCCTCAACAGTCGCACACATACACACATGCAGGCCTCAACAGTCTCACACATACACACACGCAGGCCTCAACAGTCGCACACATACACACATGCAGGACTCAACAGTCGCACACATACACACACGCATGCCTCAACAGTCGCACACATACACACACGCAGGCCTCAACAGTCGCACACATACACACACACGCAGGCCTCAACAGTCGCACACATACACACACGCAGGCCACAACAGTCGCACACATACACACACAGGTCTCAACAGTCGCACACATATACACACAGGCCTCAACAGTCGCACTAATACACACACGCAGGCCTCAACAGTCGCACACATACACACACGCAGGCCTCAACAGTCGCACACATACACACACGCAGGCCTCAACAGTCGCACACATACCCACATGCAGGCCTCAACAGTCGCACACATACACAGGCATCAACAGTCGCACAAATACACAGACCTCAACAATCGCACACATACACACACGCAGGCCTCAACAGTCGCACACATACACACACGCAGGCCTCAACAGTCGCACACATACACAGGCATCAACAGTCGCACACATACACACACGCAGGCTTCAACAGTCGCACACATACACACACGCAGGCCTCAACAGTCGCACACATACACACATGCAGGCCTCAACAGTCGCACACATACACTCATGCAGGCCTCAACAGTCGCACACCTGGTCTCGAAAAGCGCTATATAAATAAATATTACTTACTTAATTACATACACATACACAGGCATCAACAGTCGCACACATACACACACAGGTCTCAACAGTCGCACAAATACACACACACAGGCCTCAACAGTCGCACACATACACACACGCAGGCCTCAACAGTCGCACACATACACACACACAGGCCTCAACAGTCGCACACATACACACACCCAGGCCTCAACAGTCGCACACATACACACACAGGCCTCAACAGTCGCACACATACACACGCAGGCCTCAACAGTCGCACACATACACACACCCAGGCCTCAACAGTCACACACATACACACATGCAGGCCTCAACAGTCGCACACATACACACACCCAGGCCTCAACAGTCGCACACATACACACACCCAGGCCTCAACAGTCGCACACATACACACACACAGGCCTCAACAGTCGCACACATACACACACACAGGCCTCAACAGTCGCACACATACACACACGCAGGCCTCAACAGTCGCACACATACACACACGCAGGCCTCAACAGTCGCACACATACACACACACAGGCCTCAACAGTCGCACACATACACAGCCTGGAGTTGACAAGTGGCTCTTTTGTCCATCACTCAGCCACAGATGAGAGCACAAACAAGTGAGGGAGGGGGAGATAAAAGCCCTCCCCCCCAAACTCTAATCCAATTACAGGCCTGCAAATTTGATTGGCGCCTGTGAGTGTGCCTTCAGCTGTCCGTCATTAGCAGCTAGAGTACAGAGGGATCGAGTGTGTGTGTGTTTGTGTTGAATATGTGTGTGGGTGTGTGTGTTTATATACGTCTGTGTGTGTGTGTGTGTGTGTGTGTGTTGTGTGTGTGGGTGGGGTGAGTGTGAGTGTGTTTGTGTGTCTTTGTGCGTCTCTGACCAATGACAACTGTCTATTGTTGAAGTTTATATGGTAATTACACAACAACACAACATATGAAGGTGGGAGTTCACACAGACACACACACGGACACACACATATCAGCCGTTGTTAATGAAAAGGTGGTCAAATGTAATTAATAGCAGCAATTTATCAACGTTCACACTGTTCACACACACTTAGATATATACACACATTTACACACACACACATATGTGTATGAGTGTGTATTTAAGTGTGTGTATATATCTATATCTATATATATCTATATTGATATAGATATATACACACTTAAATACACACACACATATACTCATTTAGATATATATACACAAACATATACACACACATAGATATATACACACGTGGATACATACACATATTTACTGTGTATATATATACACACAGTAAATATGTGTATGTACACACTCTCACACACACAAACATATATAAACAAACACACATTTAAACAAACACACATATACACACTCACACATATATAAACAAATACACACACACATATATAAACAAACACATGCACATACAGTATATACAACAACAAACATATACACACATATATATATATAAACACACACACAAACACATATATATATATATACATATATATATATATATATATATATATATATACAGTGCCTTGCGAAAGTATTCGGCCCCTTGAATCTTTCAACATTTCGCCACATTTCAGGCTTCAAACATAAAGATATACAATTTTAATTTTTTGTCAAGAATCAACAACAAGTGACACAATCGTGAAGTGGAACGAAATTTATTGGATAATTTAAACTTTTTTTCACAAATAAAAAACTGAAAAGTGGGGCGTGCAATATTATTCGGCCTCCTTGCGCTAATACTCTGTAGCGCCACCTTTTGCTGCAATTCCAGCTGCAAGTCTCTTGAGGTCTCTATCAGTTTTGCACATCGAGAGACTGGAATTCTTGCCCATTCTTCCTTCAAAACAGCTGGAGCTCAGTGAGGTTGGATGGAGAGCGTTTGTGAACAACAGTCTTCAGCTCTTTCCACAGATTCTCCATTGGATTCAGGTCTGGACTTTGACTTGGCCATTCTAACACCTGGATACGTCTATTTGTGAACCATTCATTGTAGATTTGGCTTTATGTTTTGGATCATTGTCCTGTTGGAAGATAAATCTCCGTCCCAGTCTCAGGTCTTTTGCAGACTCCAACAGGTTTTCTTCCAGAATGGTCCTGTATTTGGCTCCATCCATCTTCCCATCAATTTTAGCCATCTTCCCTGTCACTGCTGAAGAAAAGCAGGCCCAAACCATGATGCTGCCACCACCATGTTTGACAGTGTTGATGGTGTGTTCAGGGGGATGAGCTGTGTTGCTTTTACGCCAAACATATCGTTTTGCATTGTGCCCAAAAAGTTCGATTTTGGTTTCATCTGACCAGAGCACCTTCTTCCACATGTGTGGTGTGTCTCCCAGGTGGCTTGTGGCAAACTTTAAACAAGACTTTTTATGGATATCTTTGAGAAATGGCTTTCTTCTTGCCACTCTTCCATAAAGGCCAGATGTGTGCAGAGCATGACTGATTGTTGTCCTATGGACAGACTCTCCCACCTCAGCTGGAGTTATCTGCAGTTCATCCAGAGTGATCATGGGCCTCTTGGCTGCATCTCTGATCAGTCTTCTCCTAGTTTGAGATGAAAGTTTGGAGGGACGGCGGGTCTTGGTAGATTTGCAGTGGTCTGATACTCCTTCCATTTCAATAGAATTGCTTGCACAGTGATCCTTGAGATGTTTAAAGCTTGGGAAATCTTTTTGTATCCAAACCCGGCTTTAAACTTCTCCACAACAGTATCTGGGACCTGCCTGGTGTGTTCCTTTGTCTTCATGGTTCTCTCTTTCAACAGAACCCTGAGACTATCAAAGAGCAGGTGCATTTATACGGAGACTTGATTACACACAGGTGCATTCTATTTATCATCATCAGTCATTTAGGACAACATTGGATCATTCAAAGATCCTCACTGAACTTCTGGAGTGAGTTTGCTGCACTGAAAGTAAAGGGGCCGAATAATATTGCACGCCCCACTTTTCAGTTTTTTATTTGTTAAAAAAGTTTAAATTATCCAATAAATTTCGTTCCACTTCACGATTGTGTCACTTGTTGTTGATTCTTGACAAAAAATTAAAATTGTATATCTTTATGTTTGAAGCCTGAAATGTGGCGAAATGTTGAAAGATTCAAGGGGCCGAATACTTTCGCAAGGCACTGTATATATATATATATATATATGTATATATATATATATATAGGAGTTAGGAGTTAGGGGGACAGTAAATATATATATATATATATATGTATATATATATATATATATATATATATATATATATATATATATATATACAGTATATAAAGAAAACATATACACACACACATATATAAACAACACACACGCACACATATATATAAAAACAAACATATACTCACACGCATATATCAACACACACACACACACACACACACACACACACACACACACACACACACATATATAAACAAACACACACACACACATATATATAAACACAATATGACGTCGTGGACTAACAGATTGCTGGTTTGTGCTAACATGATGGTTTCCATGGCGACAGCAGCTTCTTATCATGACAGAAGCTTTTAAAACATCAACAAGAGAAGAAGCAGGAAACAGATCAGACCAGTAAACAAGTTAGTGACCCACTTTCTCTACACACTCACACACACACACTCTCACACACATTTATATTAACGCAAACATACACACACATATAGATAAACACACACATACTCACATATATTTATATATAGATATATATACATATAGATTTATAAATATATATGTATATATATTTAAATATCTATAAATATCTATATATATATACAGTTTACAAACATATATATACATACATATATATATATATATATATATATATATATATATATATATAAAATATATAATATACATAAAATTTCACACATGGACTGATGCACATACCTTTACATTATTGCATTTTATCTATTTAACTTGTACTGTTGGAAATGTATTTATATATATATTTTTTTAATATTGTGTTTTTAATGTATTGCTTGACTGCACTCAACGTTCTAATTTCGTTATACTATGTAGAATGACAAATGCATTTTATTCTATTCTATTCTATATATATACACACATACACACACTTACACACACACACACACTCGGACACACACTGCTGGTATTTCTTCTTATCAGAGTCTTCGACTCCTTCTTGACACTCACATGTACTAATATGGACACAACAAAGATGACAACACAGGACCAGACTCTCTTCTGAACAAAGACCAGCCACACACATGCAGGGGGACAGTGAGGATTTAGGGGGACAGTGAAGATTTAGGGGGACAGTGAGGATTTAGGGGGACAGTGAGGAGTTAGGGGGACAGTGAGGATTTAGGGGGACAGTGAGGAGTTAGGGGGACAGTAAAGATTTAGGGGGACAGTGAAGATTTAGGGGGACAGTAAGGATTTAGGGGGACAGTAATGATGCAGGGGAACAGTGGGGGACAGTGAAGATGTAGGGGGACAGTAAAGATTTGGGGGGACAGTAAAGATTTAGGGGGACAGTAAAGATTAAGGGGGACAGTGAAGATTTAGGGGGACAGTGAGGATTTAGGGGGACAGTGAGGAGTTAGGGGGACAGTAAGGATTTAGGGGGACAGTGAAGATTTAGGGGGACAGTGAAAATTTAGGGGGACAGTGAGGATTTAGGGGGACAGTAAAGATTTAGGGGGACAGTAAAGATTTAGGGGGACAGTGAAGATTTAGGGAGACAGTGAGGATTTAGTGGGACAGTGAGGAGTTAAGGGGACAGTAAAGATTTAGGGGGACAGTGAAGATTTAGGGGGACAGTAAAGATGCAGGGGGACAGTGAAGATATAGGAGGACAGTGCAGATTTAGGGGGACAGTCAAGATTTAGGGGGACACTGAAGATTTAGGGGGACAGTAAGGATTTAGGGGGACAGTAATGATGCAGGGGGACAGTGGGGGACAGTGAAGATGTAGGGGGACAGTAAAGATTTGGGGGGACAGTAAAGATTTAGGGGGACAGTAAAGATTAAGGGGGACAGTGAAGATTTAGGGGGACAGTGAGGATTTAGGGGGACAGTAATGATGCAAGGGGACAGTACAAATATAGGGGGACAGTGAAGATTTAGGGGGACAGTAAAAATATAGGGGGACAGTGAAGATTTAGGGGGACAGTGAGGATTTAGGGGGACAGTAATGATGCAGGGGGACATTGAGGATTTAGGGGGACAGTGAAGATTTAGGGGGACAGTAATGATGCAGGGGGACAGTGAAGATTTAGGGGCACAGTGAAGATGTAGGGGGACAGTGAAGATTTAGGAGGACAGTAAAGATTTAGGGGGACAGTGAAGATGTAGGGGGACAGTAAAGATTTGGGGGGACAGTAAAGATGTAGGGGGAGTAAAGATTTGGGGGGACAGTAAAGATGAAGGGGGAGTAAAGATTTGGGGGGACAGTAAAGATGTAGGGGGAGTAAAGATTTGGGGGAACAGTAAAGATGTAGGGGGACAGTAAAGATTTGGGGGACAGTAAAGATGTAGGGGGAGTAAAGATTTGGGGGGACAGTAAAGATGTAGGGGGGAGTAAAGATTTGGGGGGACAGTAAAGATGTAGGGGGACAGTAAAGATTTGGGGGCCCCGATGAACTGGGGGAGAAGTCAGGATGTTGGTCCCATGGTATCTCCTGCTGTGAGGGATGAAAGCTCTGAACCAGCCGTCGTCGCTGTAACTAATTTGCTGAGATTTTCTCCTCGACTGGAGGCACGAGGATGACCCCCTAGACCCCCCCTACAGCCCCCCCGCCCCCGCTCCACCTGACTGCTAACCTCACTCCGTCAGCTGGAACTGAAGAAAGTTACATCAACACCACCTGCACGGACCAGACAGCGCCGGTTCTGCTGGACCGTGGTGGACATGAAGGACACGGACCTGGTCTGCTGGTCTCACGTGTGGAGGTTCAGTCCGGGTCAAACCTGTAATCCTGACCTCCACCCTCGAGACCCGTTTAATGAGGTCATAGACTGGAAGTGGATCATTTCACATCCTTCCCCGAGACCTGAGACCGGATCCTGTTGCATGTTTCCTGACATCAATCAATCAAATCATCTGGTTCAACAGATCATCACCTTCTGATCGATAGTATTGATTTAGCAGCAGGTGTGTGTGTGTGTGTGTGTGTTTATGTATGTGCTGAACACAATAAATCTCTGAAACGTCTTGTGTTATCTTGTGTTATTGTGTTGTGTTATCGAGGGTCTAGAGTCTCAGAGCCGTCGGTGGGACCAGCATTAGACCCGATAATGTGGAGCCACAACCTCAGACCAGGACCTGGAGTCAGAGACCAGGACCTGGAGTCAGAGACCAGAACCTGGAGTCAGAGACCAGGACCTGGAGTCAGAGACCAGGACCTGGAGTCAGAGACCAGGACCTGGAGTCAGAGACCAGGACCTGGAGTCAGAGACCAGGACCTGGAGTCAGAAACCAGGACCTGGAGTCAGAGACCAGGACCTGGAGTCAGAGACCAGGACCTGGAGTCAGAAACCAGGACCTGGAGTCAGAGACCAGGACCTGGAGTCAGAGACCAGGACCTGGAGTCAGAGACCAGGACCTGGAGTCAGAGACCAGGACCTGGAGTCAGAGACCAGGACCTGGAGTCAGACAACGAGCAGACCAGCCTGAGACTGTTTTGACAGCAGAGATTCTTTGATGAGTGTCTCAGACCATCTGGGAGGTGAACACGATGTGGAGGTCTTGCTGTGGTTACACCTGTGGTGACAGCTGACATGACTCACCTGTGCAATAGTCCCCTTGACTTGACTCACCTGTGACGATCATC
>JACEEU010000796.1:65000-67855 GCA_016630915.1 Callionymus lyra
GTCATCGATATTAAATAGTTTTCAAATATAAAACACAATAAAACTTTTTGCTGACGTTTCACTCGCACGTGCGTGAGTGAGCGACGAAGAACATGACGCTCGCGAAAATATTTTATTGATGTGAAATAAACGTGAAGCAAAAAACAAAACAAACAAAAAAACAAATAACAATAATAATAATAACAACAATAACAATAATAATAATAAGTAATTATTATTATTATTGTTATTATTATTATTATTATAACAACAATAACTAACACTTGTTCTCCGCAGGCGGATGTTTCCGACCATCAGGGTCTCGTTCTCTGGAGTGGACCAGGACTCCAAGTACATCGTCCTCATGGACATCGTCCCGGTGGACAACAAGCGGTACCGGTACGCGTACCATCGCTCCTCGTGGCTCGTGGCCGGCAAGGCGGATCCTCCTCTTCCCGCGAGGTAGAGTCTGGAGGCCGCAGGCCGCCATCTTGTGTCCGTGCGCGCGTCAGCAAGTGCGGCAGAGATCACGCACAATAAAATAATAACACAATAAAGTAATAACACAATAAAATAATAACACAATAAAGTAATAACACAATAAAATAATAACACAATAAAGTAATAACACAATAAAGTAATAACACAATAAAATAATAACACAATAAAGTAATAACACAATAAAAAAATAACACAATGAAGTAATAACACAATAAAAAAATAAATAAAGTAATAACACAATAAAAAAAAAAAAATAACACAATGAAATAATAACACAATGAAATAATAACATAATAAAATAATAACACAATGAAATATAACACAATAAATTATTAACACAATAAAATAATAATAATTAAGTAATATTTATATAGTACTTTTCCAGACCAGGGTCACAAAGAACTTTAACAAATACACATTAAACTATCAACTTTAAAAGATCGACATCAACACAAGAGTCTGAGAGAATCAAAGTGTGTTGAGATGTTTCTTGAAGGAGTCAGTAGATCATCAAACACACATGTTTCTTGAAGGAGTCAGTAGATCATCAAACACAGATGTTTCTTGAAGGAGTCAGTAGATCATCAAACACACATGTTTCTTGAAGGAGTCAGTAGATCATCAAACACACATGTTTCTTGAAGGAGTCAGTAGATCATCAAACACACATGTTTCTTGAAGGAGTCAGTAGATCATCAAACACACATGTTTCTTGAAGGAGTCAGTAGATCATCAAACACACATGTTTCTTGAAGGAGTCAGTAGATCATCAAACACAGATGTTTCTTGAAGGAGTCAGTAGATCATCAAACACAGATGTTTCTTGAAGGAGTCAGTAGATCATCAAACACACATGTTTCTTGAAGGAGTCAGTAGATCATCAAACACACATGTTTCTTGAAGGAGTCAGTAGATCATCAAACACACATGTTTCTTGAAGGAGTCAGTAGATCATCAAACACAGATGTTTCTTGAAGGAGTCAGTAGATCATCAAACACAGATGTTTCTTGAAGGAGTCAGTAGATCATCAAACACACATGTTTCTTGAAGGAGTCAGTAGATCATCAAACACACATGTTTCTTGAAGGAGTCAGTAGATCATCAAACACACATGTTTCTTGAAGGAGTCAGTAGATCATCAAACACACATGTTTCTTGAAGGAGTCAGTAGATCATCAAACACACATGTTTCTTGAAGGAGTCAGTAGATCATCAAACACACATGTTTCTTGAAGGAGTCAGTAGATCATCAAACACAGATGTTTCTTGAAGGAGTCAGTAGATCATCAAACACACATGTTTCTTGAAGGAGTCAGTAGATCATCAAACACACATGTTTCTTGAAGGAGTCAGTAGATCATCAAACACAGATGTTTCTTGAAGGAGTCAGTAGATCATCAAACACAGATGTTTCTTGAAGGAGTCAGTAGATCATCAAACACAGATGTTTCTTGAAGGAGTCAGTAGATCATCAAACACAGATGTTTCTTGAAGGAGTCAGTAGATCATCAAACACAGATGTTTCTTGAAGGAGTCAGTAGATCATCAAACACAGATGTTTCTTGAAGGAGTCAGTAGATCATCAAACACAGATGTTTCTTGAAGGAGTCAGTAGATCATCAAACACAGATGTTTCTTGAAGGAGTCAGTAGATCATCAAACACAGATGTTTCTTGAAGGAGTCAGTAGATCATCAAACACAGATGTTTCTTGAAGGAGTCAGTAGATCATCAAACACACATGTTTCTTGAAGGAGTCAGTAGATCATCAAACACAGATGTTTCTTGAAGGAGTCAGTAGATCATCAAACACAGATGTTTCTTGAAGGAGTCAGTAGATCATCAAACACACATGTTTCTTGAAGGAGTCAGTAGATCATCAAACACACATGTTTCTTGAAGGAGTCAGTAGATCATCAAACACAGATGTTTCTTGAAGGAGTCAGTAGATCATCAAACACACATGTTTCTTGAAGGAGTCAGTAGATCATCAAACACACATGTTTCTTGAAGGAGTCAGTAGATCATCAAACACACATGTTTCTTGAAGGAGTCAGTAGATCATCAAACACAGATGTTTCTTGAAGGAGTCAGTAGATCATCAAACACACATGTTTCTTGAAGGAGTCAGTAGATCATCAAACACACATGTTTCTTGAAGGAGTCAGTAGATCATCAAACACAGATGTTTCTTGAAGGAGTCAGTAGATCATCAAACACAGATGTTTCTTGAAGGAGTCAGTAGATCATCAAACACACATGTTTCTTGAAGGAGTCAGTAGATCATCAAACACATATGTCTTTGAAGGAGGCTTCTAGAAGGCAGTAGATCATCAAACACACATGTTTCTTGAAGGAGTCAGTAGATCATCAAA
>JACEEU010000797.1:0-47500 GCA_016630915.1 Callionymus lyra
AACGGACATATATATACGTACTAGACTATCGCACAACACCAGAGTCAGAGTACTGGACAATACTACACATATATACTTGTTACTACACTATCCACAACACCAGAGTCAAGAAGTACTGGACAATACTACACATATATACTTCGTTACTACACTATCACAACACCAGAGTCAAAAGTACTGGACAATACTACACATATATACTTGTTACTACACTATCCACAACACCAGAGTCCCAGGAAAGTACTGGACAATACTACACATATATACCTTGTACACACATCACAACACCAGAGCAGACGGATACACAACACCAGAGTCAAAGTACTGGACAATACTACACATATATACTTGTTACTCACCACTATCAGACACCAGAGTCAAGTACTGGACAATACTACACATATATACTTGTTACTACACTATCACAACACCAGAGTCAAGTACTGGACAATACTACACATATATACTTGTTACTACACTATCACAACACCAGAGTCAAGTACTGGACAATACTACACATATATACTTGTTACTACACTATCACAACACCAGAGTCAAGTACTGGACAATACTACACATATATACTTGTTACTACACTATCACAACACCAGAGTCAAGTACTGGACAATACTACACATATATACTTGTTACTACACTATCACAACACCAGAGTCAAGTACTGGACAATACTACACATATATACTTGTTACTACACTATCACAACACCAGAGTCAAGTACTGGACAATACTACACATATATACTTGTTACTACACTATCACAACACCAGAGTCAAGTACTGGACAATACTACACATATATACTTGTTACTACACTATCACAACACCAGAGTCAAGTACTGGACAATACTACACATATATACTTGTTACTACACTATCACAACACCAGAGTCAAGTACTGGACAATACTACACATATATACTTGTTACTACACTATCACAACACCAGAGTCAAGTACTGGACAATACTACACATATATACTTGTTACTACACTATCACAACACCAGAGTCAAGTACTGGACAATACTACACATATATACTTGTTACTACACTATCACAACACCAGAGTCAAGTACTGGACAATACTACACATATATACTTGTTACTACACTATCACAACACCAGAGTCAAGTACTGGACAATACTACACATATATACTTGTTACTACACTATCACAACACCAGAGTCAAGTACTGGACAATACTACACATATATACTTGTTACTACACTATCACAACACCAGAGTCAAGTACTGGACAATACTACACATATATACTTGTTACTACACTATCACAACACCAGAGTCAAGTACTGGACAATACTACACATATATACTTGTTACTACACTATCACAACACCAGAGTCAAGTACTGGACAATACTACACGTATATACTTGTTACTACACTATCACAACACCAGAGTCAAGTACTGGACAATACTACACATATATACTTGTTACTACACTATCACAACACCAGAGTCAAGTACTGGACAATACTACACATATATACTTGTTACTACACTATCACAACACCAGAGTCAAGTACTGGACAATACTACACATATATACTTGTTACTACACTATCACAACACCAGAGTCAAGTACTGGACAATACTACACATATATACTTGTTACTACACTATCACAACACCAGAGTCAAGTACTGGACAATACTACACACATATAGTACTTGTTACTACACTATCACAACACCAGAGTCAAGTACTGGACAATACTACACATATATACTTGTTACTACACTATCACAACACCAGAGTCAAGTACTGGACAATACTACACATATATACTTGTTACTACACTATCACAACACCAGAGTCAAGTACTGGACAATACTACACATATATACTTGTTACTACACTATCACAACACCAGAGTCAAGTACTGGACAATACTACACATATATACTTGTTACTACACTATCACAACACCAGAGTCAAGTACTGGACAATACTACACATATATACTTGTTACTACACTATCACAACACCAGAGTCAAGTACTGGACAATACTACACATATATACTTGTTACTACACTATCACAACACCAGAGTCAAGTACTGGACAATACTACACATATATACTTGTTACTACACTATCACAACACCAGAGTCAAGTACTGGACAATACTACACATATATACTTGTTACTACACTATCACAACACCAGAGTCAAGTACTGGACAATACTACACATATATACTTGTTACTACACTATCACAACACCAGAGTCAAGTACTGGACAATACTACACATATATACTTGTTACTACACTATCACAACACCAGAGTCAAGTACTGGACAATACTACACATATATACTTGTTACTACACTATCACAACACCAGAGTCAAGTACTGGACAATACTACACATATATACTTGTTACTACACTATCACAACACCAGAGTCAAGTACTGGACAATACTACACATATATACTTGTTACTACACTATCACAACACCAGAGTCAAGTACTGGACAATACTACACATATATACTTGTTACTACACTATCACAACACCAGAGTCAAGTACTGGACAATACTACACATATATACAGTACTTGTTACTACACTATCACAACACCAGAGTCAAGTACTGGACAATACTACACATATATACTTGTTACTACACTATCACAACACCAGAGTCAAGTACTGGACAATACTACACATATATACAGTACTTGTTACTACACTATCACAACACCAGAGTCAAGTACTGGACAATACTACACATATATACTTGTTACTACACTATCACAACACCAGAGTCAAGTACTGGACAATACTACACATATATACTTGTTACTACACTGTCACAACACCAGAGTCAAGTACTGGACAATACTACACATATAAGTACTTGTTACTACACTATCACAACACCAGAGTCAAGTACTGGACAATACTACACATATATACTTGTTACTACACTATCACAACACCAGAGTCAAGTACTGGACAATACTACACATATAATACTTGTTACTACACTATCACAACACCAGAGTCAAGTACTGGACAATACTACACATATATACTTGTTACTACACTATCACAACACCAGAGTCAAGTACTGGACAATACTACACATATATACTTGTTACTACACTATCACAACACCAGAGTCAAGTACTGGACAATACTACACATATATACTTGTTACTACACTATCACAACACCAGAGTCAAGTACTGGACAATACTACACATATATACTTGTTACTACACTATCACAACACCAGAGTCAAGTACTGGACAATACTACACATATATACTTGTTACTACACTATCACAACACCAGAGTCAAGTACTGGACAATACTACACATATATACTTGTTACTACAGTATCACAAAACCAGAGTCAAGTACTGGACAATACTACACATATTGATTGTTACTACACTATCACAACACCAGATTCAAGTACTGGACAATACTACACATATATACTTGTTACTACACTGTCACAACACCAGAGTCAAGTACTGGACAATACTACACATATATACTTGTTACTACACTATCACAACACCAGAGTCAAGTACTGGACAATACTACACATACATACTTGTTACTACACTATCACAACACCAGAGTCAAGTACTCGACAATACTACACATATGTACTTGTTACTACACTATCACAACACCAGAGTCAAGTACTGGACAATACTACACATATATACTTGTTACTAAACTATCACAACACCAGAGTCAAGTACTGGACAATACTACACATATATACAGTACTTGTTACTACACTATCACAACACCAGAGTCAAGTACTGGACAATACTACACATATATACTTGTTACTACACTGTCACAACACCAGAGTCAAGTACTGGACAATACTACATATATAAGTACTTGTTACTACACTATCACAACACCAGAGTCAAGTACTGGACAATACTACACATATATACTTGTTACTACATTATCACAAGACCAGAGTCAAGTACTGGACAGTACTACACATATATACTTGTTACTACACTATCACAACACCAGAGTCAAGTACTGGACAGTACTACACATATATACTTGTTACTACATTATCACAACACCAGAGTCAAGTACTGGACAGTACTACACATATATACTTGTTACTACATTATCACAACACCAGAGTCAAGTACTGGACAGTACTACACATATATACTTGTTACTACACTATCACAACACCAGAGTCAAGTACTGGACAGTACTACACATATATACTTGTTACTACACTATCACAACACCAGAGTCAAGTACTGGACAGTACTACACATATATACTTGTTACTACACTATCACAACACCAGAGTCAAGTACTGGACAGTACTACACATATATACTTGTTACTACACTATCACAACACCAGAGTCAAGTACTGGACAATACTACACATATATACTTGTTACTACACTATCACAACACCAGAGTCAAGTACTGGACAATACTACACATATATAGTTGTTACTACACTATCACAACACCAGAGTCAAGTACTGGACAATACTACACATATACACTACTACACACTACACTTTCATGGCTCATGTTGTTTAAAAGTGAGACTAAGTTGTTGAGTAAGATCTGACCTCTGACCTCTGGCCTCGTCTGCTCTGATGCTGTGGATGGATTTGCTGTAATGTTGAAGAGACCAACATATCAGTTCACTGATGACGCCCTCTACTGGACTGTCGGAGAATGACCGTAACAAGTTCAACACCATGACCCAGTGATGTGATAATATCAAGATAAAATATTATTTATATGTATCAACACATTTAAAATACAAATCTTGTCTGGCAGTAGATTCATGAAAATACTAGATGAGAACAAGAAATTCCAACATCTTTTGTCGTCACTAGTTGTTGACAGTTGTGTTGCTGCTACTAGTGAAGATACTTCCTCTGAAGTCTAAACCTCCTGAACCACAATCCAGGTCCAGGACTTCACACCTTTCTGCAGATCAGGTTTCTCTGCTGGGAACTGTGGTTGCCTAGCAACACTATCACTGCATCGGGTGTGTTTGCAGGTTGTTGTTGTAGCATCAGAACACATGAGTGTTTTATCTGTTGGACTTTATCTTTCATTTCATTCTAGTGGAAAATTGTTTGATTATAGTTGAAAATTGTTTGATTACAGTTGAAAATTGTTGGATTATAGTTGAAAATTGTTTGATTATAGTTGAAAATTGTTTGATTATAGTTGAAAATTGTTGGATTATAGTTGAAAATTGTTTGATTATAGTTGAAAATTGTTTGATTATAGTTGAAAATTGTTTGATTACAGTTGAAAATTGTTGGATTATAGTTGAAAATTGTTTGATTATAGTTGAAAATTGTTTGATTATAGTTGAAAATTGTTTGATTATAGTTGAAAATTGTTTGATTATAGTTGAAAATTGTTTGATTACAGTTGAAAATTGTTGATTATAGTTGAAAATTGTTTGATTATAGTTGAAAATTGTTTGATTATAGTTGAAAATTGTTTGATTATAGTTGAAAATTGTTTGATTATAGTTGAAAATTGTTGGATTATAGTTGAAAATTGTTTGATTATAGTTGAAAATTGTTTGATTATAGTTGAAAATTGTTTGATTATAGTTGAAAATTGTTTGATTATAGTTGAAAATTGTTTGATTATAGTTGAAAATTGTTTGATTATAGTTGAAAATTGTTTGATTATAGTTGAAAATTGTTTGATTATAGTTGAAAATTGTTTGATTATAGTTGAAAATTGTTTGATTATAGTTGAAAATTGTTTGATTATAGTTGAAATTGTGTTGAAAATTGTCTGATTATAGTTGAAAATTGTTTGATTAAATAGTTGAAAATTGTTTGATTATAGTTGAAAATTGTTTGGTTGTTGTTGAAAATTGTTTGATTATAGTTGAAAATTGTTTGATTATAGTTGAAAATTCTTTGATTATGATTATAGTTGAAAATTGTTTGATTATAGTTGAAAATGTTTGATTATAGTTGAAAACTGTTTGGTTGTTGTTGAAAATTGTTTGATTATAGTTGAAAATTGTTTGATTATAGTTGAAAATTGTCTGATTATAGTTGAAAATTGTTTGATTATAGTTGAAAATTGTTTGATTATAGTTGAAAATTGTTTGATTATAGTTGAAAATTGTTTGATTATAGTTGAAAATTGTTTGATTATAGTTGAAAATTGTTTGATTAGTAGTTGAAAATTGTTTGATTATAGTTGAAAATTGTTTGATTATAGTTGAAAATTGTTTGATTATAGTTGAAAATTGTTTGATTATAGTTGAAAATTGTTTGATTATAGTTGAAAATTGTTTGATTATAGTTGAAAATTGTTTGATTATAGTTGAAAATTGTTTGATTATAGTTGAAAATTGTCTGATTATAGTTGAAAATTGTTTGATTATAGTTGAAAATTGTTTGATTATAGTTGAAAATTGTTTGATTATAGTTGAAAATTGTTTGATTATAGTTGAAAATTGTTTGATTATAGTTGAAAATTGTTTGATTATAGTTGAAAATTGTTTGATTATAGTTGAAAATTGTTTAGATTATAGTTGAAAATTGTTTGATTATAGTTGAAAATTGTTTGATTATAGTTGAAAATTGTTTGATTATAGTTGAAAATTGTTTGATTATAGTTGAAAATTGTTTGATTATAGTTGAAAATTGTTGGATTATAGTTGAAAATTGTTTGATTATAGTTGAAAATTGTTTGATTATAGTTGAAAATTGTTCGATCATATTGTTATTTTCTATGAAGTCATAAAAACTTTAGAATTTAAAAAATAACTGAAGAACAAGATTATGAAAAAAAGAAATAATAACTGTTTATAATCATCTTTTTTGATTCTTGTGTCAGTAAAACATCTAAAGTTAATAGTTAAGTTAAACGTGAATAAGTATATAATAACTGCTATATAAAGAGGATGATTTTTCTCCAGGTCGTCATGTTCAGGAACAGTTTGAAGATGCTGCTGGGAAGCAAGAGCCGGAAGAACAACAGTGGTCAGTACACGTCATGTGACATGTTGCATGACCTTCACTTCAACATGTGTCACATGCCCTTCACTTCAACATGTGTCACATGACCTTCACTTCAGAATGTGTCACATGACCTTCACTTCAACATGTGTCACTGACCTTCACTTCAACATTGCCCTTCACTCAATTGTCACTACCTTCACTTCAACATGTGACATGATGAATGTGCACATGACCTTCACTTCAGAATGTGTCACATGACCTTCACTTCAACATGTGTCACATGACCTTCACTTCAACATGTGTCACATGACCTTCACTTCAACATGTGTCACATGACCTTCACTTCAACATGTGTCACATGACCTTCACTTCAACATGTGTCACATGACCTTCACTTCAACATGTGTCACATGACCTTCACTTCAACATGTGTCACATGACCTTCACTTCAACATGTGTCACATGACCTTCACTTCAACATGTGTCACATGACCTTCACTTCAGAATGTGTCACATGACCTTCACTTCAGAACGTGTCACATGACCTTCACTTCAACATGTGTCACATGACCTTCACTTCAACATGTGTCACATGCCCATGTGTCACATGACCTTCACTTCAACATGTGTCACATGACCTTCACTTCAACATGTGTCACATGACCTTCACTTCAACATGGTCCCTATGACCTTCACTTCAGAATGTGTCACATGACCTTCACTTCAGAACGTGTCACATGACCTTCACTTCAACATGTGTCACATGACCTTCACTTCAACATGTGTCACATGACCTTCACTTCAACATGTGTCACATGACCTTCACTTCAACATGTGTCCATGACCTTCACTTCAGAATGTACATGACCTTCACTTCAACATGTGTCACATGACCTTCACTTCAACATGTGTCACATGACCTTCACTTCAACATGTGTCACATGACCTTCACTTCAACATGTGTCACATGACCTTCACTTCAACATGTGTCACATGACCTTCACTTCAACATGTGTCACATGACCTTCACTTCAACATGTGTCACATGACCTTCACTTCAACATGTGTCACATGACCTTCACTTCAGAATGTTTCACTTCAACATGTGTCACATGACCTTCACTTCAACATGTGTCACATGACCTTCACTTCAACATGTGTCTGACATGGTCTGACCTTCACTTCACATGTGTCACCTGACCTTCACTTCAACATGTGTCACATGACCTTCACTTCAACATGTGTCACATGACCTTCACTTCAACATGTGTCACATGACCTTCACTTCAGAATGTGTCACATGACCTTCACTTCAGAATGTGTCACATGACCTTCACTTCCTCTCGTTTGTAGCCGGCGGCAGCAGCGTGGAGTCAGAAGGGTCAGAGGTCAGGATGATGGAGGGATTCACTCGTTCACTGCCCTCCTCTCCTCTGCTGCACTTCCGTCCGACCAAGAGAGCGACAGGTGAGAAGATCCTTGTTACTTAGATCCACCTGAGACACAGCGGCTGGTTTGACCTCTGACCCCTCCTTCCATTTCCCAACATGCCTTGTGAGGGAGTGTAACCCGAACCTTGTGTCGGCCTTTACTCCCCCTCCTCCTGCTCTTCCTCCTCCTCCTCTTCCTTCTCCTCCTCCTCCTCCTGCTCTTCCTCCTCCTCCTCTTCCTTCTCCTCCTCCTCCTCCTGCTCTTCCTCCTCCTCCTCCTCCTCCTCCTCTTCCTCCTCCTCTTCCTCCCCCTCTCCTCCTGCTCTTCCTCCTCCTCCTCTTCCTTCCTCCCCCTCCTCCTGCTCTTCTTCCTCCTCCTCCTGCTCTTCCTCCCCCTCCTGCTCTTCCTCTTCCTCCTCCTCCTCTTGCTCTTCCTCCTCCCCCTCCTCCTGCTCTTCCTCCTCCTCCTCTCTTCCTCCTCCTCCTCCTCCTCTTCCTCCTCCTCTTCCTCCTCCTCCTCCTCTTCCTCCTCCTCCTCTTGCTCTTCCTCCTCCCCCTCCTCCTGCTCTTCCTCCTCCTCCTCCTCCTCCTCTTCCTCCCTCCTCCTCTTGCTCTTCCTCCTCCCCTCCTCCTGCTCTTCCTCCTCCTCCTCTTCCTTCTCCTCCTCCTCCTGCTCTTCCTCCTCCTCCTCTTCCTTCTCCTCCTCCTTCCTCCTCCTCTTCCTCCTCTCCTCTTCCTCCTCCTCCTCTTGCTCTTCCTCCTCCCCCCTCCTCCTGCTCTTCCTCCTCCTCCTCTTCCCTCCTCCTCCTCTTGCTCTTCCTCCTCCTCCTCCTGCTCTTCCTCCCCCTCCTCCCTGCTCTTCCTCCTCCTCCTCCTGCTCTTCCTCCCCCTCCTCCTGCTCTTCCTCTTCCTCCTCCTCCTCTTGCTCTTCCTCCTCCCCCTCCTCCTGCTCTTCCTCCTCCTCCTCTTCCTCCTCCCCCTCCTCCTGCTCTTCCTCCGCCTCCTCCTGCTCTTCCTCCCCCTCCTCCTGCTCTTCCTCTTCCTCCTCCTCCTTTGCTCTTCCTCCTCCCCCTCCTCCTGCTCTTCCTCCTCCTCCTCTTCCTCCTCCCCCTCCCTCCTGCTCTTCCTCCTCCTCCTCCTGCTCTTCCTCCCCTTCCTCCTGCTCTTCCTCCTCCTCCTGCTGCTCTTCCTCCCCCTCCTCCTGCTCTTCCTCCTCCTCCTCTTCCTCCTCCCCCTCCTCCTGCTCTTCCTCCTCCTCCTCCTGCTCTTCCTCCCCTTCCTCCTGCTCTTCCTCCTCCTCCTCCTGCTCTTCCTCCCCCTCCTCCTGCTCTTCCTCCTCCTCCTGCTGCTCTTCCTCCCCCTCCTCCTGCTCTTCCTCTTCCTCCTCCTCCTCTTGCTCTTCTTCCTCCCCCTCCTCCTGCTCTTCCTCCTCCTCCTGCTGCTCTTCCTACTCCTCCTCCTCCTGTTCTTCCTGCTTAAATGTAATAAAAAAAGGTTAAAGTGATGAAAAACGACATGTTACACATGAAACTAATATCATGAGAATCAATAAAAAGCTAAATGACTGAAAAGAAAGTCAAAGACATGAAGTCGTTACAAGAACTGATGATATTGTTTAAAAGAGCGAAAAAGGTAAAGAAGTTGATAAAACTCTTGTGTATAATAAACAAATGGAAAGAAAGTGATGGAACAAGAAAATGTAAATGATGGTGAAAACAGTATAAAGATGTTTGAAAGAGAAAGAAGTATAGACTCCAGGAGGAACCAGAGACTCCTCCTGCAGATGAAGAAGGATAGACTCCAGGAGGAACCAGAGACTCCTCCTGCAGATGAAGAAGGATAGACTCCAGGAGGAACCAGAGACTCCTCCTGCAGATGAAGAAGGATAGACTCCAGGAGGAACCAGAGACTCCTCCTTCAGATGAAGAAGGATAGACTCCAGGAGGAACCAGAGACTCCTCCTGCAGATGAAGAAGGATAGACTCCAGGAGGAACCAGAGACTCCTCCTGCAGATGAAGAAGGATAGACTCCAGGAGGAACCAGAGACTCCTCCTGCAGATGAAGAAGGAAGACTCCAGGGCGAGGAACCAGAGACTCCTCCTGCAGATGAAGAAGGATAGACTCCAGGAGGAACCAGAGACTCCTCCTGCAGATGAAGAAGGATAGACTCCAGGAGGAACCAGAGACTCCCTCCTGCAGATGAAGAAGGATAGACTCCAGGAGGAACCAGAGACTCCTCCTGCAGATGAAGAAGGATAGACTCCAGGAGGAACCAGAGACTCCTCCTGCAGATGAAGAAGGATAGACTCCAGGAGGAACCAGAGACTCCTCCTTCAGATGAAGAAGGATAGACTCCAGGAGGAACCAGAGACTCCTCCTGCAGATGAAGAAGGATAGACTCCAGGAGGAACCAGAGACTCCTCCTGCAGATGAAGAAGGATAGACTCCAGGAGGAACCAGAGACTCCTCCTGCAGATGAAGAAGGATAGACTCCAGGAGGAACCAGAGACTCCTCCTGCAGATGAAGAAGGATAGACTCCAGGAGGAACCAGAGACTCCTCCTGCAGATGAAGAAGGATAGACTCCAGGAGGAACCAGAGACTCCTCCTGCAGAGGGAGGAGGAGGAGACTGAGCTGCACACGGACTTGTTTTTCTCCGACGAGGATCAAACTTTTCCACACGACCTTCTTCTCAATGAAAGTTCCTGAAGAAGACGAAGGAAAGTTTTCAAAGGTTCTGTGGGACACGAGCGACGGTCGTGGTTCTGATCCCTCAGGCTCTCCATTCCTTTGTCTGGAGAGGGAGGAGTTCTGGTCCGGAGGCTCCATGAGCTGCTCAAAGGTTCTTGGACAAACAAAGCTTCGTCAACATGGAAACACTCTGAGTCAATCAGGAGCCGGTCATGGACTGCACGGCGGCGGTTTTGAAAGCATGTGCTCGGTCCAGGAGCATGTGGCGAGGGCGGCGCCCGTGGACCCGGACCCGGCGCTGGTCCAGCAGAGACCTGGTGACCCCGGGGTCGGTCCAACACACCTCCTCACTCCTGAACCTGCTCTACGCCTGCTGTCGCTGCCACCAGGACGGAGAGAAGAGAGGGAGTGAGAGGAGTGAGAGGAGTGAGGAAGGTGAGAGAGGAGTGAGAGGAGTGAGGAAGGTGAGAGGAGTGAGGAAGGTGAGAGGAGTGAGAGGAGTGAGGAAGGTGAGAGAGGAGTGAGAGGAGTGAGGAAGGTGAGAGGAGGAGGAAGGTGGAGAGAGGAGTGATAGGGAGTGAGGAGGAAGGTGAGAGAGGAGTGAGAGGAGTGAGGAAGGTGAGAGAGGAGTGATAGGAGTGAGGAAGGTGAGAGAGGAGTGAGAGGAGGGAGGAAGGTGAGAGGAGTGAGAGGAGTGAGGAAGGTGAGAGGAGTGAGGAAGGTGAGAGGAGTGAGGAAGGTGAGAGAGGAGTGATAGGAGTGAGGAAGGTGAGAGAGGAGTGAGAGGAGTGAGGAAGGTGAGAGGAGGGAGGAAGGTGAGAGAGGAGTGAGAGGAGTGAGGAAGGTGAGAGGAGTGAGGAAGGTGAGAGAGGAGTGAGAGGAGTGAGAGGAGTGAGGAAGGTGAGAGAGGAGTGAGAGGAGTGAGGAAGGTGAGAGAGGAGTGAGAGGAGTGAGGAAGGTGAGAGTAGTAGGATCAAGAATTGAATTAACTTGTGATTTATTTGTTATAAGTTTCATATAGTTTCATTTTTTATTTCAAAATAAAGTCTCAATCAAATGATCACATGATCGTCTGTGAGTCACGTGATCGTCTGTGAGTCACATGATCGTCTGTGAGTCACATGATCGTCTGTGAGTCACGTGATCGTCTGTGAGTCACGTGATCGTCTGTGAGTCACATGATCGTCTGTGAGTCACATGATCCTCTGTGAGTCACATGATCGTCTGTGAGTCACATGATCGTCTGTGAGTCACATGATCATCTGTGAGTCACATGATCGTCTGTGAGTCACATGATCGTCTGTGAGTCACATGATCGTCTGTGAGTCACATGATCGTCTGTGAGTCACATGATCGTCTGTGAGTCACATGATCCTCTGTGAGTCACATGATCGTCTTATTTATTGTTAATAATAATTGATATATTAATTATTGTTATTGAATGATTGGATTATGTATCAATAAAAAAGACAATTTAATTTTTAAACAAAACAAACTCCTTTCAATAAAAATATTAAATTAAATCATCAATTAGTGAAAAAAATGATAAAAAATAAACATTTGAAATGTTGAATGAATGAATATTCTGATGATAATATATATATATATTGTAAATGTGTCTCATGTTCTAAGGATGTTCTATGATCAGACTCTGGACTCTAGTGTTGATGTCTTTGTCTTCTGGCTCAGCTCTGTCTTGACACACATCAGTGTGTTCGGTGACCTTGATGGCCGACAGGAGCACATGGTGGACAAAAGAGTCTGACCTTGACCAAAACACACCCTCTGGTCATAATCTTATGGTTCTGGAGTCAAGCTAGTTAGAACTGTTTCATCTTGGAAATGAATGAAACCACCGTCTCCAGCCCATGTCGTAACACAGTTCCATGGTCGCTCTGTTTGGTTTGAGTTTAGTTCAGAGAGTGTTTCTGTAAAGATGACTCTGAGTGACCGTCCTTGCTCTGACATGGTTTCTACTAGAGTTTTTTGATAGTGTATAGTATATATGTGTAATATTGTCCAGTACTTGACTCTGGTGTTGTGATAGTGTATTAACAAGTATATATGTGTAATATTGTCCAGTACTTGACTCTGGTGTTGTGATAGTGTATTAACAAGTATATATGTGTAATATTGTCCAGTACTTGACTCTGGTGTTGTGATAGTGTAGTAACAAGTATATATGTGTAGTATTGTCCAGTACTTGACTCTGGTGTTGTGATAGTGTAGTAACAAGTATATATGTGTAGTATTGTCCAGTACTTGACTCTGGTGTTGTGATAGTGTAGTAACAAGTATATATGTGTAGTATTGTCCAGTACTTGACTCTGGTGTTGTGATAGTGTAGTAACAAGTATATATGTGTAATATTGTCCAGTACTTGACTCTGGTGTTGTGATAGTGTAGTAACAAGTATATATGTGTAGTATTGTCCAGTACTTGACTCTGGTGTTGTGATAGTGTAGTAACAAGTATATATGTGTAGTATTGTCCAGTACTTGACTCTGGTGTTGTGATAGTGTAGTAACAAGTATATATGTGTAGTATTGTCCAGTACTTGACTCTGGTGTTGTGATAGTGTAGTAACAAGTATATATGTGTAGTATTGTCCAGTACCTGACTCTGGTGTTGTGATAGTGTAGTAACAAGTATATATGTGTAGTATTGTCCAGTACTTGACTCTGGTGTTGTGATAGTGTAGTAACAAGTATATATGTGTAGTATTGTCCAGTACCTGACTCTGGTGTTGTGATAGTGTAGTAACAAGTATATATGTGAAGTATTGTCCAGTACTTGACTCTGGTGTTGTGATAGTGTAGTAACAAGGATATATGTGTAGTATTGTCCAGTACTAGACTCTGGTGTTGTGATAGTGTAGTAACAAGTATATATGTGTAGTATTGTCCAGTCTAGTAGTTGTTTTCAAACCAAAATATGTCCAAACAACAGCTTTAAAAGCTGCTGGACTCACTGTATCCTCTTGTCCTCAGTCATCATTCTTCCTTTAGCTGCGGAGGATGTAACGACTGCTGCCATCTAGAGGCCGGAGGTTTAATTGCATCACAAACGTGAAGAAACATTGAATATTTTCATGTAATTGTAAAACCAAATCATCTTTATTCATACACATCAAAATACAAACTACAGATAATAACAAATATTGTGATATTGAAGTGTATGAATATGTTCTTACACCTTCTCTAGACTGTAACATGTTGCTGCTGAAGGATCACATGAACAACTGACTCACAGCTTTGAAGCTTCTCTGCTCAATACAAGAACCAGAAGCAAAGCATGATGGGAGAAGTTTAGAGGAGTTGAAGACAGAAGTGTATTTTTGTTCTTCTAAAAATGACTCGCACTCTTTCATTGACTGACCACATAGATATGCACACACACACACACACACACACACACACACACACACACACACGCACACTTAAACAGACACACACTCACACACTTACACTCACACGCACGCACACTTAAACAGACACACACTCACACACTTACACTCACACGCACGCACACTTAAACAGACACACACTCACACACTTACACTCACACGCATGCACACTTAAACAGACACACACTCACACACGCACACTCACACACACGCACACTTAAACAGACACACACTCACACACTTACACTCACACACACGCACACTTAAACAGACACACACTCACACACGCACACTCACACACACACACACTTAAACAGACACACACTCACACACGCACACTCACACACACGCACACTTAAACAGACACACACTCACACACGCACACTCACACACACACACACTTAAACAGACACACACTCACACAGAATGATTTTCTTTTCTTCCTTCAGTCGATCTATGGCAGTAATTACAGACTTTTAAAAGAGACAGTATGAGGTTTCATGATGTGGCTCACATTCTTGTGTGTGTGTGAGAGTGTGAGAGTGTGTGAGAGTGAGAGTGTGTGTGTGAGAGTGTGTGAGAGTGTGTGTGTGAGAGTGTGTGTAAGTGTGTGTTTGTGAGAGTGAGAGTGTGTGTGAGTGTGTGTGTCTGAGAGTGAGAGTGAGAGTGTGTGTGAGAGTGTGTGTGTGTGTGTGTGTCTGAGAGTGAGAGTGAGAGTGTGTGTGTGTGAGTGAGAGTGTGTGTGAGTGTGTGTGTCTGAGAGTGAGAGTGTGTGTGAGAGTGTGTGTGTGTGAGTGAGAGTGTGTGTGAGTGTGTGTGTGTGAGAGTGAGAGTGTGTGTGTGAGAGTGCGGTGTGTGTGTGTGTGTGTCTGAGAGTGAGAGTGAGAGTGAGAGTGTGTGTGTGTGAGTGAGAGTGTGTGTGAGTGTGTGTGTGAGTGTGTGTGTGTGAGAGTGAGAGTGTGTGTGTGAGAGCGTGTGTGAGTGTGTGTGTCTGAGAGTGAGAGTGTGTGTGTGTGAGTGAGTGTGTGTGTGTGTGTGTGTCATATTCATATTCAGGTCACAACAATAAATGTATTCAAATCTGCCGCTGCTTGTTTTTCTCCACACGTGTGTTTTACATTTGCTGAGTGTGTGTGTGAAGGTTTGGTCCAGGTAACCATGACAACAGTGTGTGTGTCCTCAGGTGAGGAGGAGGAGCTAGGACCCCCCCCGACGGTGGACGAGGCCGCCGACGCTCTGATGACCAGACTGGGCTTCCTGCTGGGAGAGAAGGTCGTGAGCAGAGAGCCTCAGGGTCAGGATGACCCGCAGGTACCTGTTACACTAATGCTTACACAAGTGATCACAATCATCAATACAATCATTTATTCACAGGTGTTTGTCTGGAGTGTGTTGATAACACAAACATGAACAAACACAGAAGGATTTATTTTAAATACACACTTTATTTAAAGGACAATAAAATGATTAAATATGTTGAGATGAAGTTGAAACTATTTTTCTTCTAATGTCACAAACATCAAAGGATCAATAAAAACATGATTCGACTCAATAAATATAGAATGATGTCATTTTCTGCTCCTGAAGCTTCTTCACGAGACACGGTCTGAGAAAACATCTTATTCAAGTGTATTTGTCGTTGACTCATGTATGTAGAACTTTATTGTTTATTATTTATTGTGTTATGTTTCCACAGAGGATCTCTCCGTCGTCAAGTCTGGCCAGCAGCGGCGCCTCCCCCTGCTCCACACTGCCGCCCCCTGCTGACGGAGAAGGGAACAACAAGCTGGCCTCCAACAGAGCCTCGGTCACCTCCCCGTCCTCAACCCTGGAGAGCCGGGACAGCGGCATCATCGGTACAGACCACAGGCTGAGGAGTGACACGAGTGTTGAAGGAGTGACACGAGTGTTGAAGGAGTGACACGAGTGTTGAAGGAGTGACACGAGTGGTGAAGGAGTGACACGAGTGTTGAAGGAGTGACACGAGTGTTGAAGGAGTGACACGAGTGTAAAAGAAGTGACACGAGTGTAAATGAAGGAGTGGACACGAGTGGTGAAGGAGTGACACGAGTGTTGGAAGGAGTGACACGAGTGTTGAAGGAGTGACACGAGTGTAAGGATGACACGAGTGGTGAAGGAGTGACACGAGTGTTGAAGGAGTGACACGAGTGTTGAAGGAGTGACACGAGTGTTGAAGGAGTGACACGAGTGGTGAAGGAGTGACACGAGTGTTGAAGGAGTGACACGAGTGTTGAAGGAGTGACACGAGTGTTGAAGGAGTGACACGAGTGTTGAAGGGTGACACGAGTGGATGAAGGAGTGACACGATGTGACACGAGTGTGAAGGAGTGACACGAGGGTGAAGGAGTGACACGAGTTTGAAGGAGTGACACGAGTGGTGAAGGAGTGACAACGAGTGGTGAAGGAGTGACACGAGTGTTGAAGGAGTGACACGAGTGTTGAAGGAGTGACACGAGTGGTGAAGGAGTGACACGAGTGTTGAAGGAGTGACACGAGTGTTGAAGGAGTGACACGAGTGGTGAAGGAGTGACACGAGTGTTGAAGGAGTGACACGAGTGGTGAAGGAGTGACACGAGTGGTGAAGGAGTGACACGAGTGGTGAAGGAGTGACACGAGTGGTGAAGGAGTGACACGAGTGTTGAAGGAGTGAGTGGTGAAGGAGTGACACGAGTGTTGAAGGAGTGACACGAGTGTTGAAGGAGGACACGTGACACGAGTGTTGAAGGAGTACTCTACCTCTTCCCCTACCCCACCCCCGACACGAGTGGTGACAGAGAAGGAGTGAAGACACGAGTGAAGGAGTGAAGGAGTGACACGAGTGGTGAAGGAGTAGAGTGACACGACACGAGTGTTGAAAGGAGTGGTGAAGGACACGAGTGTTGAAGGAGTGACACGAGTGGTGACACGAGTGGTGAAGGAGTGACACGAGTGGTGAAGGAGTGACACGAGTGGTGAAGGAGTGACACGAGTGTTGAAGGAGTGACACGAGTGTTGTGAAGGAGTGACACGAGTGGTGAGAGGAGTTGACACGAGTGTTGAAGGAGTGAATGAAGTGGTGAAGGGAGTGACACGAGTGTTAAGGAGTGAAGGAGTGACACGAGTGTTGAAGGAGTGACACGAGTGGTGAAGGAGTGACACGAGTGTTGAAGGAGTGACACGAGTGTTGAAGGAGTGACACGAGTGTTGAAGGAGTGACACGAGTGTTGAAGGAGTGACACGAGTGGTGAAGGAGTGACACGAGTGTTGAAGGAGTGACACGAGTGTTGAAGGAGTGACACGAGTGGTGACACGAGTGTTGAAGGAGTGACACGAGTGGTGACACGAGTGGTGACACGAGTGGTGAAGGAGTGACACGAGTGGTGAAGGAGTGACACGAGTGTTGAAGGAGTGACACGAGTGTTGAAGGAGTGACACGAGTGTTGAAGGAGTGACACGAGTGTCGAGTGTTGAAGGAGTTGACACGAGTGTTGAAGGAGTGACACGAGTGTTGAAGGAGTGACACGAGTGGTGAAGGAGTGACACGAGTGTTGAAGGAGTGACACGAGTGGTGAAGGAGTGACACGAGTGTTGAAGGAGTGACACGAGGGAAGGAGTGACACGAGTGTTGAAGGAGTGACACGAGTGGTGAAGGAGTGACACGAGTGTTGAAGGAGTGACACGAGTGTTGAAGGAGTGACACGAGTGTTGAAGGAGTGACACGAGTGGTGAAGGAGTGACACGAGTGTTGAAGGAGTGACACGAGTGTTGAAGGAGTGACACGAGTGTTTGAACAGTTGAAGGAGTGACACGAGTGTTGAAGGAGTGACACGAGTGTTGAAGGAGTGACACGAGTGGTGACACGAGTGGTGAAGGAGTGACACGAGTGGTGAAGGAGTGACACGAGTGGTGAAGGAGTGACACGAGTGGTGAAGGAGTGACACGAGTGGTGAAGGAGTGACACGAGTGTTGAAGGAGTGACACGAGTGTTGAAGGAGTGACACGAGTGGTGAAGAAGATGTTGAAGGAGTGACACGAGTGTTGAAGGAGTGACACGAGTGTTGAAGGAGTGACACGAGTGTTGAAGGAGTGACACGAGTGGTGAAGGAGTGACACGAGTGTTGAGTGGTGAAGGGAGTGACACGAGTGGTGAAGGAGTGACACGAGTGTTGAAGGAGTGAAGAGTGAAGGAGTGACACGAGTGTTGAAGGAGTGACACGAGTGTTGAAGGAGTGACACGAGTGTTGAAGGAGTGACACGAGTGTTGAAGGAGTGTTGAAGGAGTGACACGAGTGGTGACGCCTCTTCTGTTGCAGCCACGTTGACCAGCTACTCCGCTGACTCGGCGCTGGACGACGGACGCCGGCGAGCGGGCGAGGTCACCCGGGGCGGCGAGGTCACCCGGGGCGGCGAGGTCACCCGGGGCGGCGAGGTCACCCGGGGCGGCGAGGTCTGGGGTGACCCTGGTCGGCCCGGGGTGGCGTCCAGCTGCTCCATGGTGGCGGCAGCGAGCGCTAGCGACGGCTTCGGTTACCGAGGGCAGGAGAACATGGCCGCCTCCACCTACAGCCTCAACAAGCTGCACCCGGACTGGGGTCTGGACTCACAGCGTCTGTCTGGCTCCACCCACTCCATCCCACTGTGCCTCATGCCCCGCCCCAACTCTGTTGCAGGTGCATGCCACGCCCCTTTATTCTTTAAGTGACTGGTTTACAGTTTTAGTTACATGTTGATTTTTGTTCCTCTATGTTGCTCTTTGTTCCTCTATGTTTCTCTTTGTTCCTCTATGTTTCTCTTTGTTCCTCTATGTTCCTCTTTGTTTCTCTTTGTTCCTCTATGTTGCTCTTTGTTCCTCTATGTTGCTCTTTGTTCCTCTATGTTTCTCTTTGTTCCTCTATGTTGCTCTTTGTTCCTCTTATGTTTCTCTTTGTTCCTCTATGTTGCTCTTTGTTCCTTATGTTTCTCTTTGTTCCTCTATGTTGCTTTTTTCTCTTTGTTCCTCTATGTTGCTCTTTGTTCCTCTATGTTGCTCTTTGTTCCTCTATGTTGCTCTTTGTTCCTCTATGTTTCTCTTTGTTCCTCTATGTTGCTCTTTGTTTCTCTTTGTTCCTCTATGTTGCTCTTTCTTCCTCTTTGTTCCTCTTTGTTTGTCTTTGTTGCTCTTTGTTTCTCTTTCTTTGTTCTCTTTTTGCTCTTTGTTCCTCTATGTTGCCTTTGTTTCTTTTGTTCCATTTTTTTGTTTTCTGCCTATTTGTTCCTCTATGTTGCTCTTTGTTCCTCTTTGTTTCTCTTTGTTCCTCTATGTTGCTCTTTGTTCCTCTATGTTGCTCTTTGTTCCTCTATGTTTCTCTTTGTTCCTCTATGTTCCTCTTTGTTTCTCTTTGTTCCTCTATGTTGCTCTTTGTTTCTCTTTGTTCCTCTATGTTGCTCTTTGTTCCTCTATGTTGCTCTTTGTTCGTCTTTGTTGCTCTTTGTTCCTCTATGTTGCTCTTTGTTCCTCTTTGTTGCTCTTTGTTCCTCTATGTTGCTCTTTGTTCCTCTATGTTTCTCTTTGTTCCTCTATGTTGCTCTTTGTTTCTCTTTGTTCCTCTATGTTGCTCTTTGTTCCTCTATGTTGCTCTTTGTTCCTCTTTGTTGCTCTTTGTTCCTCTATGTTGATCTTTGTTCCTCTATGTTTCTCTTTGTTCCTCTATGTTGCTCTTTGTTTCTCTTTGTTCCTCTATGTTGCTCTTTCTTCCTCTTTGTTCCTCTTTGTTTCTCTTTGTTGCTCTTTGTTTCTCTTTGTTTTTCTTTGTTTCTCTTTGTTTTTCTTTGTTCCTCTATGTTGCTCTTTCTTCCTCTTTGTTCCTCTATGTTGCTCTTTCTTCCTCTTTCTTCCTCTTTGTTTCTCTTTGTTTCTCTTTGTTGCTCTTTGTTTCTCTTTGTTCCTCTTTGTTTCTCTTTGTTGCTCTTTGTTCCTCTTTGTTTCTCTTTGTTCCTCTATGTTGCTCTTTCTTCCTCTTTGTTCCTCTATGTTGCTCTTTCTTCCTCTTTGTTCCTCTTTGTTTCTCTTTGTTCCTCTATGTTGCTCTTTCTTCCTCTTTGTTCCTCTTTGTTTCTCTTTGTTTCTCTTTTGTTTTCTTCTTTTGTTGCTCTTTGTTTCCTCTTTTTGTTCCTCGTTCTTCCTCTTTGTTTCCTCTTTTTGTTTCTCTTTGTTTCTCTTTGTTTTCTCTTTGTTTTTTCTTTTGTTTCCCTCTTTGTTTTTCTTTTGTTGCTCTTTGTTTCTCTTTGTTTCTCTTTGTTTCTCTTTGTTTCTCTTTGTTTCTCTTTGTTTCTCTTTGTTTCTCTTTGTTGCTCTTTGTTTCTCTTTGTTTCTCTTTGTTTCTCTTTGTTTCTCTTTGTTGCTCTTTGTTTCTCTTTGTTTCTCTTTGTTTCTCTTTGTTTCTCTTTGTTGCTCTTTGTTTCTCTTTGTTTCTCTTTGTTGCTCTTTGTTTCTCTTTGTTTCTCTTTGTTTCTCTTTGTTTTTCTTTGTTCCTCTATGTTGCTCTTTGTTTCTCTTTGTTCCTCTATGTTGCTCTTTGTTTCTTTTTGTTCCTCTATATTGCTCTTTTTCTCTTTGTTGTTCTTTCTGCCTATTTGTTCCTCTATGTTGCTCTTTGTTCCTCTTTGTTTCTCTTTGTTCCTCTATGTTGCTCTTTGTTTCTCTTTGTTCCTCTATGTTGCTCTTTGTTTCTCTTTGTTTATCTATGTTGCTCTTTGTTCCTCTATGTTGATCTTTGTTTCTCTATGTTGCTCTTTGTTCCTCTATGTTGATCTTTGTTCCTCTATGTTGCTCTTTGTTCCTCTTTGTTTCTCTTTGTTCCTCTATGTTGCTCTTTGTTTCTCTTTGTTCCTCTATGTTGCTCTTTGTTTCTCTTTGTTTATCTATGTTGCTCTTTGTTCCTCTATGTTGATCTTTGTTTCTCTATGTTGATCTTTGTTCCTCTATGTTGATCTTTGTTCCTCTATGTTGTTCTTTGTTTCTCTTTGTTGTTCTTTTTTATCTTTGTTGCTCTTTGTTCCTCAATGTTGCTCTTTGTTTCTCTTTGTTGCTCTTTGTTCCTCAATGTTGCTCTTTGTTTCACTATGTTGCTCTTTGTTGTTCTTTGTTCCTCTATGTTGCTCTTTGTTCCTCAATGTTGCTCTTTGTTTCACTATGTTGCTCTTTGTTGTTCTTTGTTCCTCTATCTTGGTCTTTGTTCCTCAATGTTGCTCTTTGTTCCACTATGTTGCTCTTTGTTGCAATTTGTTCCTCTTTGTTCCACTATGTTGGTCTTTGTTCCTCTATGTTGCTCTTTGTTCCTCTATGTTGCTCTTTGTTGCTCTTTGTTCCTCTATGTTGCTCTTTGTTCCTCAATGTTGCTCTTTGTTTCTCTTTGTTCCTCTATGTTGCTCTTTGTTCCTCTATGTTGCTCTTTGTTCCTCTATGTTGGTCTTTGTTTATCTTTGTTGTTCTTTGTTTCTCTTTGTTTATTTTTGTTGTTCTTTGTTTCTCTTTGTTTGTCTTTGATGCTCTTTTTTGCAAACAAACTATTTTCAATTTATTTATTTTTTCTATGTCTCTCACATGATTGGCTGAAAGTTTGATCGTTTCAATGTCAAATCTTCTCACATGATTCCATGGTTTTGAATCAAAGCCACCAGCTCTGCTCACCTGGAGGACCTGGCGTACCTGGACGAGCAGACCAGACTCGTGCCCTCCAGGACGTCGCTCCGGATGCCCCGACAGAATTCTGGGAGTCGAGCCCAGAAGGAAAACAGAGGTGAAGCAACATGTTCTCTGAAGTCCAGGTGTTTGATTTTCAACCGTCCGGTTCGTCCAGTTCGCTTCACGCCGTCGCTCAACCTGAAGCCGCTGCACTTCCACGTCCCGGGACTCTCGTCCGACTGGATGTTCGCCGGCCGCGACTGGCTCTTCCAGGAAGTGGACGCTTGTCTCCGGAGCGACGACCCGTCCTGCAACCGAGGCGTGGTCATCGTGGGGAACATGGGCTTCGGCAAGACGTCCATCATTGCACGTCTGGTGGCGCTCAGCTGCCACGGGCGCCGCACGTGTCCGAGCGCCGCGGCGAGCCAGACGATGCCCAAACGTGAGCCGAGCTTTTCTGCTGAGACGAGAACGTTCGCTGACGCTTCTTCATCCTCAGAAGGTGCTTCGTTCTCCGGTGATTCCCCCGCCAGAGGAGACCCGCAGGAGGCTGGAGGGAGCTGTCCAGGGACTCCAGAGATGAAGAGGAGGCAGCAGGAGGCGCTCAGGAGGCTCGCAGCCCAGGTCCACCAATACACCTTGATGACCTTTGACCTCACCGTGCATTGAAGGTCGTCTTCGTGGCTGAGTCTTGTGATCGTGTCTCACAGGTGGTGTCGTACCATTTCTGCCAGGCCGACAACTGCCACACATGTTTGGTCCCTGAGTTCGTCCACAACATGGGAGCGACGTTGAGTGACAGCCCTCAACTGTCGGCATATCGCGACCTCCTGCGTCGCTCGCCGCAGCTGCAGAGCGCGCTCAGTCTGCGCTCCTGCATCCAGGACCCCAGCGCCGCCCTGCAGAGGGGCATCCTGGAGCCCCTGGAGGGTCTGTGTCGGGAGCGCAAGATTCACCTGGAGGGGGCGGGGCTTATTTTACTGATCGACGGTCTGAACGAGGCGGAGTTTCATCGGCCGGACTACGGCGACACGCTGACCTCCTTCCTGTCCAAGAACATCCAGAAGTTTCCTCCGTGGTTGAAGGTCGTGACGACTGTCAGGAGCACACAGCAGGTGACGACGTGTAATACTCGAGTCATAATCAATACTCACATTAATACTCGAGTCATAATCAATACTCACATTAATACTCGAGTCATAATCAATATTCACTGTAATACTCGAGTCATAATCAATACTCACAGTAATACTCGAGTCATAATCAATACTCACAGTAATACTCAAGACATAATCAATATTCACAGTAATACTCAAGTCATAATCAGAACTCACAGTAATACTCGAGTCATAATCAATACTCACAGTAATACTCGAGTCATAATCAATACTCACAGAAATACTTGAGTCCTAATCAATACTCATAGTAATATACTCGAGTCATAATCAATACTCACAGTAATACTTGAGTCATAGTCAATACTCAGAAATTCTTGAGTCATAATAAATACTCACAGTAATATTCAAGACATAATCAATACTCACAGAAATACTCAAGTCCTAATCAATACTCATAGTAATACTCGAGTCATAATCAATACTCACAGTAATACTCAAGACATAATCAATACTCACAGAAATACTCAAGACATAATCAATACTCACAGAAATACTCGAGTCCTAATCAATACTCACAGTAATACTCGAGTCCTAATCAATACTCACAGTAATACTCGAGACATAATCAATACTCACAGTAATACTGGAGACATAATCAATACTCACAGTAGTACTCGAGTCATAATCAATACTCAGTAATACTCAAGTCATAATCAATACTCACAGTAATAGTCGAGTCATAATCAATACTCACAGTAATACTCGAGTCATAATCAATATTCACTGTAATACTCGAGTCATAATCAATACTCACAGTAATACTCGAGTCATAATCAATACTCACAGAAATACTTGACTCCTAATCAATACTCATAGTAATACTCGAGTCATAATCAATACTCATAGCAATACTCAAGTCATAATCAATACCCACAGTAATACTCGAGTCATGATCAGTACTCACAGTAATACTTGAGTCATAATCAATACTCACAGTAATACTCGAGTCATAATCAATACTCACAGAAATACTCGAGTCATAATCAATACTCATAGTAATACTCGAGTCATAATCAATACTCACAGTAATACTCGAGTCATTATCAATACTCACAGTAATACTCAAGACATAATCAATATTCACAGTAATACTCGAGTCATGATCAGTACTCACAGTAATACTCAAGTCCTAATCAATACTCATAGTAATACTCGAGTCATAATCAATACTCACAGTAATACTCGAGTCATAATCAATACTCACAGTAATACTCAAGACATAATCAATACTCACAGAAATACTCAAGTCCTAATCAATACTCATAGTAATACTCGAGTCCTAATCAATACTGATAGTAATACTCGAGTCATAATCAATACTCACAGTAATACTCGAGTCATAATCAATACTCACAGTAATACTCAAGACATAATCAATATTCACAGTAATACTCAAGTCATAATCAGTACTCACAGTAATACTCGAGTCATAATCAATACTCACAGTAATACTCGAGTCATAATCAATACTCACAGAAATACTCGAGTCCTAATCAATACTCAGAAATACTTGAGTCATAATAAATACTCACAGTAATATTCAAGACATAATCAATACTCACAGAAATACTCGAGTCCTAATCAATACTCATAGTAATACTCGAGTCATAATCAATACTCACAGTAATACTCAAGACATAATCAATACTCACAGAAATACTCGAGTCATAATCAATACTCACAGTAATACTCGAGTCATAATCAATACTCACAGTAATACTCAAGACATAATCAATATTCACAGTAATACTCAAGTCATAATCAGTGCTCACAGTAATACTCGAGTCATAATCAATACTCACAGTAATACTCGAGACATAATCAATACTCACAGTAATACTGGAGACATAATCAATACTCACAGTAGTACTCGAGTCATAATCAATACTCAGTAATACTCAAGTCATAATCAATACTCACAGTAATACTCGAGTCATAATCAATACTCACAGTAATACTCGAGACATAATCAATACTCACAGTAATACTGGAGACATAATCAATACTCACAGTAGTACTCGAGTCATAATCAATACTCAGTAATACTCAAGTCATAATCAATACTCACAGTAATAGTCGAGTCATAATCAATACTCACAGTAATACTCGAGTCATAATCAATATTCACTGTAATACTCGAGTCATAATCAATACTCACAGTAATACTCGAGTCATAATCAATACTCACAGAAATACTTGACTCCTAATCAATACTCATAGTAATACTCGAGTCATAATCAATACTCATAGCAATACTCGAGTCATAATCAATACCCACAGTAATACTCGAGTCATAATCAATACTCACAGTAATACTCGAGTCATAATCAATACTCACAGTAATACTCCAGTCATAATCAATACTCACAGAAATACTCGAGTCATAATCAATACTCATAGTAATACTCGAGTCATAATCAATACTCACAGTAATACTCGAGTCATTATCAATACTCACAGTAATACTCAAGACATAATCAATATTCACAGTAATACTCGAGTCATGATCAGTACTCAAAGTAATACTCAAGTCATAATCAATACTCATAGTAATACTCGAGTCATAATCAATACTCAGTAATACTCGAGTCATAATCAATACTCACAGTAATACTCAAGACATAATCAATACTCACAGAAATACTCAAGTCTTAATCAATACTCATAGTAATACTCGAGTCCTAATCAATACTGATAGTAATACTCGAGTCATAATCAATACTCACAGTAATACTCGAGTCATAATCAATACTCACAGTAATACTCAAGACATAATCAATATTCACAGTAATACTCAAGTCATAATCAGTACTCACAGTAATACTCGAGTCATAATCAATACTCACAGTAATACTCGAGTCATAATCAATACTCACAGAAATACTCGAGTCCTAATCAATACTCAGAAATACTTGAGTCATAATAAATACTCACAGTAATATTCAAGACATAATCAATACTCACAGAAATACTCGAGTCCTAATCAATACTCATAGTAATACTCGAGTCATAATCAATACTCACAGTAATACTCAAGACATAATCAATACTACAGAAATACCAAGTCATAATCAATACTCACAGAAATACTCGAGTCATAATCAATACTCACAGTAATACTCGAGTCATAATCAATACTCACAGTAATACTCAAGACATAATCAATACTCACAGTAATACTCAAGTCATAATCAATACTCACAGTAATACTCGAGTCATAATCAATACTCACAGTAATACTCGAGACATAATCAATACTCACAGTAATACTGGAGTCATAATCAATACTCACAGTAATACTCAAGTCATAATCAATCACAACCTGAGTCATAATCAATACTCACAGTAATACTCAAGTCATAATCAATACTCACAGTAATACTGGAGTCATAATCAATACTCACAGTAATACTCGAGACATAATCAATACTCACAGTAATACTCAAGACATAATCAATACTCACAGTAATACTCGAGACATAATCAATACTCACAGTAATACTCGAGTCATAATCAATACTCAATAATACAACTAATCAATACTCACCGTAATACTCGAGACATAATCAATACTCACAGTAATACTCAAGACATAATCAATACTCTCACAGTAATACTCAAGACATAATCAATACTCACAGTAATACTCGAGTCATTATCAATACTCACAGTAATACTCGAGTCATAATCAATACTCACAGTAATACTCAAGACATAATCAATACTCACAGTAATACTCGAGACATAATCAATACTCACAGTAATACTCAAGACATAATCAATACTCACAGTAATACTCAAGACATAATCAATACTCACAGTAATACTCGAGTCATTATCAATACTCACAGTAATACTCGAGTCATAATCAATACTCACAGTAATACTCAAGACATAATCAATACTCACAGTAATACTCGAGACATAATCAATACTCACAGTAATACTCAAGACATAATCAATACTCTAACATAATACTGAGTCATAATCAATACTCACAGTAATACTCAAGTCATAATCAATACTCACAGTAATACTCAAGACATAATCAATACTCACAGTAATACTTGAGTCATAATCAATACTCACAGTAATACTCAAGTCATAATCAATACTCACAGTAATACTCGAGTCATAATCAATACTCACAGTAATACTCGAGTCATAATCAATACTCACAGTAATACTCGAGTCATAATCAATACTCACAGTAATACTCGAGACATAATCAATACTCACAGTAATACTGGAGACATAATCAATACTCACAGTAATACTCGAGACATAATCAATACTCACAGTAATACTCAAGACATAATCAATACTCACAGTAATACTCAAGACATAATCAATACTCACAGTAATACTCGAGTCATAATCAATACTCACAGTAATACTCAAGACATAATCAATACTCACAGTAATACTCGAGACATAATCAATACTCACAGTAATACTCAAGACATAATCAATACTCACAGTAATACTCATTCAATACTCACAGTATACTCAAGCATATAATCAATACTCCAGTAACAGTCATAATCAATACTCACAGTAATACTCGAGTCATAATCAATACTCCCAGTAATACTCGAGTCATAATCAATACTCACAGTAATACTCGAGTCATAATCAATACTCACAGTAATACTCGAGTCATAATCAATACTCACAGTAATACTCAAGTCATAATCAATACTCACAGTAATACTCGAGTCATAATCAATACTCACAGTAATACTCGAGTCATAATCAATACTCACAGTAATACTCAAGACATAATCAATACTCACAGTAATACTCGAGACATAATCAATACTCACAGTAATACTCGAGACATAATCAATACTCACAGTAATACTCGAGTCATAATCAATACTCACAGTAATACTCAAGTCATAATCAATACTCACAGTAATACTCGAGTCATAATCAATACTCACAGTAATACTCAAGACATAATCAATACTCACAGTAATACTCGAGTCATAATCAATACTCACAGTAATACTAACATAATCAATACTCACAGTAATACTCGAGTCATAATCAATACTCACAGTAATACTCGAGTCATAATCAATACTCACAGTAATACTCGAGTCATAATCAATACTCCCAGTAATACTCGAGTCATAATCAATACTCACAGTAATACTCGAGTCATAATCAATACTCACAGTAATGTTGTTGCAGGACATCACACGCTCGCTTCCCTTCCGTCACATCTCTCTGGACCAGCTGGACGAGAACGGAGCCATCGATCAGGACCTGGAGGTAACGTGAGTCTGGTTCTTGGGAGGTTTCTGCTCATACCTGGTTGTTGTGCAGAGTTACCTGATGACGCGCATCAACAGCAGCGCAGAGATCCAGAGCAACATGTCGCTTAGCAACGGTCGCCTAGACAACACGGCCATCGTCAAGCTGGTGACTCACCTGAAGAGTCTGAGCCGAGGGTCCTACCTGTACCTGGAGCTCACCCTGGACCTGATCCAGGCGGGCTTCCTGGTGCTCAAGAGCTCCAGCTTCAAGGTACGCCGCCGCCGCCGTGACCAAGGCAGGCGCTGAACTCTTGTTGCCGTGGTTACAGGTGGTCCCCGTCAGTCTGGCCGAGGTTTACCTGCTGCAGCTCAACATGCGTTTCCCGACTCAGTCGTCGTTCCAGAGAGTTCTGCCGCTGCTCAACGTCGCCGTGGCAACGCTGCACCCGCTGAGCGACCAGCAGGTAAAGACTCCGCCCACTTCCTGTCGCCGCGTTTCCTGGAGTTGATTATGTTTCAATTATTCAAACTTTTCTATTTCACTAGCACAATAACTTAGTATCATGTTATTATTAGTGACTATTACTATTGTTACTTGGAATTGAATATAGTCTTAAATGTACAAGGTCAAATAAATCAATGTTATTACGTGAGTTATTACATGTATAAGAACAAACGTGTGTCTGTTATTACATGTATAAGAACAAACGTGTGTCTGTTATTACATGTATAAGAACAAACGTGTGTCTGTTATTACATGTATAAGAACAAACGTGTGTCTGTTATTACATGTATAAGCAACAAACGTGTCTGTTATTACATGTATAAGAACAAACGTGTGTCTGTTATTACATGTATAAGAACAAACGTGTGTCTGTTATTACATGTATAAGAACAAACGTGTGTCTGTTATTACATGTATAAGAACAAACGTGTGTCTGTTATTACATGTATAAGAACAAACGTGTGTCTGTTATTACATGTATAAGAACAAACGTGTGTCTGTTATTACATGTATAAGAACAAACGTGTGTCTGTTATTACATGTATAAGAACAAACGTGTGTCTGTTATTACATGTATAAGAACAAACGTGTTGTCTGTTATTACATGTATAAGAACAAACGTGTGTCTGTTATTACATGTATAAGAACAAACGTGTGTCTGTTATTACATGTATAAGAACAACGCGGTGTTATTATAAGAACAAACGTGTGTCTGTTATTACATGTATAAGAACAAACGTGTGTCTGTTATTACATGTATAAGAACAAACGTGTGTCTGTTATTACATGTATAAGAACAAACGTGTGTCTGTTATTACATGTATAAGAACAAACGTGTGTCTGTTATTACATGTATAAGAACAAACGTGTGTCTGTTATTACATGTATAAGAACAAACGTGTGTCTGTTATTACATGTATAAGAACAAACGCGTGTCTGTTATTACATGTATAAGAACAAACGTGTGTCTGTTATTACATGTATAAGAACAAACGTGTGTACACAGTTGTTCGAGGTCGTGAACTCTGCAGCTCTGCTCGGAGGATCGATGACGTGGAGTGAGTTCGTTCAACGTCTCGATCAACTCTCGTCGTTTCTGCTGCGACGCTCTGACGGAACACGTATGTTGAACCACACGTCCTTCAGGGAGTGGCTCGTCTGGAGGGAGGACGGGCAGGACGAGCGCTTCCTCTGTGACCCTAGGTACGTCTGACCTCTGACCCCGGTACGCCTGACCCTGAGACTCTCTGACCTCCGGTACGTCTGACCTCGAGACTCTCTGACCCCCGGTACGTCTGACCTCTGAACCCGAGACTCGCTGACCCCCAGTACACCTGAACTCTGACCCCCGGTGTGTCTGACCTCTGACCCTGAGACTTGCTGACCCCCAGTACATCTGTCCTCTGACCCTGAGACTTGCTGACCCCCAGTACATCTGTCCTCTGACCCTGAGACTCGCTGACCCCCAGTACATCTGTCCTCTGACCCTGAGACTCGCTGACCCTCAGTACATCTGTCATCTGACCCTGAGACTTGCTGACCCCCAGTACATCTGTCATCTGACCCTGACCCGAAGACTTGCTGACCCCCAGTACATCTGTCCTCTGACCCTGAGACTCGCTGACCCCCAGTACATCTGTCCTCTGACCCTGAGACTCGCTGACCCCCAGTACATCTGTCCTCTGACCCTGAGACTCGCTGACCCCCAGTACATCTGACCTCTGACCTTGAGACTCGCTGATCCCCGGCACGTCTGACCCCTGACCCCTGGTACGTCTGACCCTACACCTGGTGTGTTGCAGGAGTGGACACACACTGCTGGCCTTCTGGCTCTGCAGGCAAGACAGGAAGTTGAACCGACAACAGACTCTGGAGCTCAGTCATCATATCCTCAAGGCTCACATCTACAAGGTGTGTTTGAACTCAATACTCTCTTCTTTGACTGTCATAATGTTTCATTTAGTTCATAAATGTATCTTGTTTCATATTGTGTTGTTATTATTATTATGTTGTTGTTATTATATTTTAATATTCTGTTCATGTATTTCTTATGTTAGTATGTTATGTCTTTATACGCTCAAATACTTACTATTGTTATTATTATTATTGTTTTTATTGTTATTATTATTGTTGTTGTTGTTATTATTGTTTTTTCTTTTTCTATCTAAATCCCTATTTTTTTAAAACCCTATCTCTCCCCCCCTTCCTTTTTTTGGCCCCGGGGGTTTGAGGGGGGGGGGGGTTCCCGGGGGGGCCCCGGGGGGGGGGGGGGGGGGGGGGGGGGGGGGGGGGGGGGGGGGGGGGGGGGGGGGCCCCCCCCCCCCCCCCCCCCCCCCCCCCCCCCCCCCCCCCCCCCCCCCCCCCCCCCCCCCCCCCCCCCTCAAGGTACACACAACACTGCACACCCAACATCAAGGTACACACAACACTGCACACCCAACATCAAGGTACACACAACACTGCACACCCAACATCAAGGTACACACAACACTGCACACCCAACATCAAGGTACACACAACACTGCACACCCAACATCAAGGTACACACAACAGTACACACTCAACATCAAGGTACACAACAGTACGACACTCAACATCAAGGTACACACAACACTGCACACCCAACATCAAGGTACACACAACAGTACACACTCAACATCAAGGTACACACAACAGTACGCACTCAACATCAAGGTACACACAACAGTACGCACTCAACATCAAGGTACACACAACAGTACGCACTCAACATCAAGGTACACACAACAGTACACACTCAACATCAAGGTAGCACACAACAGTACACACTCAACATCAAGGTACACACAACAGTACACACTCAACATCAAGGTACACACAACAGTACACACTCAACATCAAGGTACACACAACAGTACACACTCAACATCAAGGTACACACAACCACTCCGCAGTACGCACTCCATCATTGTGCTCAACACAGGAGGGCGCGAACAACAAGGGGGGCGGAAAGGAGGCGCAAAGAGGGAAAGGGCAAGCACTCAACATCAAGGTACACACAACAGTACGCACTCAACATCAAGGTACACACAACAGTACGCACTCAACATCAAGGTACACACAACAGTACACACTCAACATCAAGGTACACACAACAGTACACACTCAACATCAAGGTACACACAACAGTACACACTCAACATCAAGGTACACACAACAGTACACACACTCAACATCAAGGTACACACAACAGTACACACTCAACATCAAGGTACACACAACAGTACACACTCAACATCAAGGTACACACAAGCCGCGCTTTGCCCTCTTGGGGGCGGGGCTGACGTGGATCAGCGCACAGACGTGCTCAACAGCGCCCCCCTGCTGTGCGTACACGCTCACCTGGGTCACCTGGACGCCGTGGCTCTGCTGTTGGACCACGGAGCTCAGGTGAGTCGACCCAAACTTCACTTTTCTGACCCTGACCTGAGACCCTAACGTGGCGTGTGCAGGTCGACGGCAGGTCACATGACGGCCAGACCGCGCTGGGATTGGCCGCCTCGGCCGGACACATGGACGTGGTCAGCATGTTGATCCAGCACCGAGCGAAGGTAGGAACTCTCACTGACTTCCTGTCAGCGCCCCCTTGTGGAGACTTTTTATCTTTCACCCTGAAATATGAGAAAAACATTGATTTAATATAAACGAAAATAAACATTAACTAAATACATTGAACACAATAACATCTGGTAATAGTTCAAATAAAAGTAATACATATGATGAACGTTCTTCTGAACCGTCACTGACGTGTTCGCTCAGGTGGGTCACGTGGACAGCTCCGGCAGGTGTGTCCTGGTTCACGCGGCTCAGCGGGGCCACCTACAGGTGCTGCGCTTCCTGCTCAAGCACACGGTGGAGTGGAACTGCAGTACCTGCTGCGGACAGAGGGGGGCGAGCCGGAGCCAGGCGGTGCAGCAGGCCTTGATTGCGGCCGCGGGCGCAGGACACGCTGAGGTGAGCAACACGCCATCGAACACGCCATCGAACACGCCATCGAACACGCCATCGAACACGCCATCGAACACGTCATCGAACACGCCATCGACACACGCCATCACGAACACGCCATCGAACACGCCATCGAACACGCCATCGAATCGAACACGCCATCGAACACGCCATCGAACACGCCATCGAACACGTCATCGAACACGCCATCGAACACGCCATCGAACACGCCATCGAACACGTCATCGAACACGTCATCGAACACGCCATCGAACACGCCATCGAACACGAACACGTCATCGAACACGCCATCGAACACGCCATCGAACACGCCATCGAACACGCCATCGAACACGCCATCGAACACGTCATCGAACACGTCATCGAACACGTCATCGAACACGTCATCGAACACGCCATCGAACACGCCATCGAACCAACACGCCATCGAACACGCCATCGAACACGCCATCGAACACGCCATCAACACGCCATCGAACACGCCATCGAACACGCCATCGAACACGCCATCGAACACGCCATCGAACACGCCATCGAACACGCCATCGAACACGTCATCGAACACGCCATCGAACACGCCATCGAACACGCCATCGAACACGCCATCGAACACGTCATCGAACACGTCATCGAACACGTCATCGAACACGTCATCGAACACGCCATCGAACACGCCATCGAACACGCCATCGAACACGCCATCGAACACGCCATCGAACACGCCATCGAACACGCCATCGAACACGTCATCGAACACGTCATCGAACACGTCATCGAACACGCCATCGAACACGTCATCGAACACGTCATCGAACACGCCATCGAACACGTCATTAATGAACACGTCATCGAACACGTCATCGAACACGCCATCGAACACGCCATCGAACACGCCATCGAACACGCCATCGAACACGTCATTAATGAACACGCCATCGAACACGTCATCGAACACGTCATTAATGAACACGTGTGTCTGTAGATGGTCTTGTATCTGCTGGATCGTCCTGAGGACGAGCAGAGGGAGGAGGAGAAGGTTGAGGTCGACACTGCAGACAGTCTTTGGGGAGAGACAGGTGCGTCTCCCTCTAGTGGTGAAAAAAACAACTACATGTTACATTAGAATATTATTTGAAGTATCATTTAATTGACTCTTGATTGAATGAATGTTTTTACACGTAATACAGTAAATGTCAAGTGAATAAATACTTCATGACTGACAGCATGTGATCCATTCAACTGTTGAAAACAACATGAAACAGAAATGATTCAACATGATTGATCCTGTCAGCGCTGACGTCAGCAGCAGCAGGAGGAAGGTTGTCGGTGTGTCGCCTGTTGCTGCAGCACAGAGCTGCCCTCGAGCAACACAGCAGAGCCGGAGTCAAACCCATGATCAGCGCCGTGAAGAGAGGAAACACTGAGGTGAGGGTTTAGTTGAGGTACATGAAGACTCACTGTGACTCGTGTGACTCGAGTGACTCACTGTGACTCAGTGACTCGTGTGACTCCTGTGACTCACTGTGACTCGTGTGACTCGTGTGACTCACTGTGACTCGTGTGACTCGTGTGACTCGAGTGACTCACTGTGACTCGTGTGACTCGAGTGACTCATGTGACTCACTGTGACTCACTGTGACTCATGTGACTCGTGTGACTCAGTGACTCAGTGACTTGTGTGACTCGTGTGACTCAGTGACTCAGTGACTCGTGTGTGTGACTCGAGTGACTCCTGTGACTCAGTGTGACTCGTGTGACTCGTGTGACTCATGTGACTCGTGTGACTCGTGTGACTCGTGTGACTCAGTGACTCAGTGACTCAGTGACTCGTGTGACTCGTGTGACTCAGTGACTCAGTGTGACTCGTGTGACTCGTGTGACTCGTGTGACTGTGACTCGTGTGACTCGTGTGACTCGTGTGACTCGTGTGACTCACTGTGACTCACTGTGACTCGTGTGACTCGTGTGACTCAGTGACTCGTGTGACTCAGTGACTCGTGTGACTCGTGTGACTCGTGTGACTCGTGTGACTCGTGTGACTCGTGTGACTCGTGTGACTCAGTGACTCGTGTGACTCGTGTGACTCAGTGTGACTCGTGTGACTCGTGTGACTCAGTGACTTGTGTGACTCGTGTGACTCGTGTGACTCGTGTGACTCAGTGACTCGTGTGACTCGTGTGACTCAGTGACTCAGTGACTCAGTGACTCGTGTGACTCGTGTGACTCGTGTGACTCAGTGACTCAGTGACTCGTGTGACTCAGTGACTGTGACTCGAGTGACTCACTGTGACTCAGTGACTCAGTGACTCGTGTGACTCACTGTGACTCGTGTGACTCGTGTGACTCGTGTGACTCACTGTGACTCGTGTGACTCTGTGACTCGTGTGACTCGTGTGACTCGTGTGACTCAGTGACTCGTGATCGTGTGACTGTCAGTGACTCAGTGACTCGTGTGACTCGTGTGACTCTGTGACTCGTGTGACTCGTGTGACTCCAGTGACTCGTGTGACTCAGTGACTCAGTGACTCGTGTGACTCGTGTGACTCAGTGACTCTGTGTGACTCAGTGACTCGTCAGTGACTCGTGTGACTCAGTGTGACTCAGTGACTCAGTGACTCAGTGACTCAGTGACTCTGACTCCTCAGGTGCTGCAGCTGCTGCTCACTCACGGCGCTGACATCAACACCACGGACCCTCAAGGCAGGACTGCTCTGATGACGGCGTCCTCTGAGGGTCATATGACGGCGGCTCGGCTGCTGCTGGATCGCGGTAAAGATTCTTTTGAAAACATTGTAAACGGAAACATTTGAGTGAATTGAACTTGAGTTCTGATGGACTTCAGGAGCTTCTCTGGACCGGACCGACCGTGAGGGTCTGACCGCCCTGAGCTGGGCGTGTCTGAAGGGTCAGCTGGTGCTGGTGCAGGAGCTGGTGCGGCGAGGAGCCTCCACCTCGCACGCCGACCGCAGCGGCCGCACGCCTCTGGACCTGGCGGCCTTCAGGGGCGACCCGGGAGTGGTGAGACCCCACACACCTCGCTCCAGACCCGGACTCACACCTGTGTGCAGGTGCAGCACCTGGTGGATCACGGCGCTTCCGTGGAGCACGTGGACTGCAGCGGCATGAGACCCCTGGACCGAGCTGTGGGCTGCAGGAACACCACCACCGTCATCGCACTGCTGAAGAAGGGAGCGAAGATCGGTGAGAGACACACACATGATAGACACACATGATAGAGACCCGAGAACACACGAGAACTGTAGACACACGGGACACACACGTAGACACACCGTAGGAGACACCGAAGAGACACCCCCGGAGACACCAAGAGAGACACGCCGGAGACACTCACTGATAGACACACACTGAGACACACATGTAGAGACACACACACACTGAGACACGCACATGAGAGACACTCACATGATAGACACACACATGAGACACACACATGATAGAGACACACACACACACATGAGAGACACGCACATGAGAGACACGCACATGAGAGACACTCACATGAGACACACACACATGAGACACACACACATGAGAGACACACACATGAGAGACACACACATGAGAGACACACACATGAGACACACACATGAGAGACACACACATGAGACACACACATGAGAGACACATACATGAGACACACACATGAGAGACACACACATGAGAGACACACACATGAGACACACACATGAGAGACACACACATGAGAGACACATACATGAGACACACACATGAGAGACACACACATGAGAGACACACACATGAGACACACACATGAGAGACACACACATGAGACACACACATGAGAGACACATACATGATAGACACACAAATGAGACACACACATGAGAGACACACACATGAGACACACACATGAGAGACACACACATGAGACACACACATGAGAGACACACATGATAGACACACACATGATAGACACACACATGAGACCTCAGAGCTGTGTGACAACACACCTGTGTGTGGGGGTGTGTGTGTGTGTGTGTGTGTGTGTGTGTGCGTTTGTGTGTGTGTGAGCAGGACCAGCCACCTGGGCCATGGCCACCTCCAAACCCGACATTCTGATGGTTCTGCTGAGCAAACTGATCCAGGAAGGAGACAAACTGTACAAGGTAACAAAACAGACACACAAGCTTGATCACACACAAAGACAAGCACACAAACTCAAACACACACACTTACTGTGCACATGTCCACACACAAAATTGCACCAAGACACACACACAGACTCATAAAAACACACGCGCACAAACATACTCTCACATGTACACACAAACACACACAAACTTGCTTGCTTGTGTCCATCGAGTCGATGATAACGTTCACTTCTATCTACAGTTGGTTGACGAATAGATTCTGGATCCACAGGTTCTATCACAGGTTCTAAGTTTATATGATGTTGATGTTCAGTCATGGGTGTGTTTCTCTTCTTTCATCTCCTGCAGATCCTTCTTCCTCCAGTGTATTGATCTCTAGACACAGGTTTCAGCAGATGTTGTCTCCAGGTCTCCAGCTTTTATGTTGCATTTTTGAGCCATTTTCAGTTGGTGTTTCTTCTGACCTCCTTGGTCCTTCTAGCGTTTCTTCTGACCTGCTGGACATACAACGCTCTGCGGGGCCAACGGTTGTGGGGCATCCTTGTGACATGAGCCATCGCAGTTGGTTCTGAGCGATTGTGGCCTCCATACTTTTGCAGCCTGTTCTTCTCAGGATCTCAGTGTGCGACACTGTCACGCCAAGTGATTCCAAGGACACGCTGTAGACAGATGTTGAACTGTTCCAGGGACTTGATGTGACGGCTGTAGGTGACCTTCAGAGCTGTAGGTGACCTTCAGAGCTGAAGGTGACCTTCACAGCTGTAGAGGAGGTGATGCAGACTGCTTGGTAGACAAAGATTTTTGTAAATTTTCTTAAATGAAGGTTTTTGTTCTGGAAAACCCTGCGTCTGAGTCTCCCTATAGGCCGCTGATGCTTGATTCATTCTCTCCTGGATCTCCATGTCAATGCTGTTGTCTTCACACAGAATGCTCCCCATGCTCATGGTGCTTGAAAGATGGAAACACTAGCAGTTTTTCCTTTGATACAGTGAAGACAGGGGTGTGGTTGAGATGTTGCTGCTCCACTGGTAGATGACCTCTGTCTGGGCAGTGTTGATGGTCAGTCCCATCCTGCTGTAGGTCCTGCTAGTGCATCTAGTCGAGACTGGAGATCTTGTGAGTGAGATACAAGAGTCGTCCAGACACTGCAACTCAAGTATCTTCACTTTGGCCTAGGTATGGAGAACATCCCTGATGTCACAGCGCCTTACAATGATGTAATCAATCAGGTGCCAGTGTTTTGAACGTGGGTGCATCCATGATTTTTTGTATTTGTTCTTTTACTGGAAGATGGTGTTAGTTATGGTCAGGTTGTGCTCGGAACAGAGGGTCAGGAGCGTCATGCCATTTGAGTTGGCCTGACCAATCCCATGACGGAGAGCTTCATTCAGAGCTAGATAAAAGGAGTCTTTAGTCTCATTGTCAGATGGTAGAGTTGGAGCATATGCACTGAGTAGTGTGGCATAGCGGCTCTTTTCCAGGGGGATGCGTAGGGTCATCAGCCTCTCACTGATGCCCTTAGGTGTTTCTGTAAGCTTCGGCAGGAGTGTGTTCTTAATGGCCCACACCGTGCAGATGTTGTCCACCTTGGGGATAGCCTTTCCAGTAGAAAGTGTAGCCCATGCCCTCCTCTGTTAGAGAGCCTCATCAAGGACCCTGGTTTCGCTCAGGGCAGCATGTCGATGTTATAGCGTCTCAACTCAGACGCAACCAGGACTGTCCTTCTATGAGGTCGTTCAGACTTCCCAAAGGAGTCCAAGAGGTTTATGTTCCATGAAGCCAGCTAGAGGTTAAAATACTTGTTTCTTCTGTTTCGACCGCAGAAGTGGAATGACCCGACAGGTGCGGTAGCCTGTCCAGGTGAGGGTTGAGTGGGCAATTTTTAGGCCACCTTTTCTAGGCCCTTCCTCGCTTGAGGTGAGCAGTGTGGTCCCTATATAGGGGCTGCTCAGTCGCACAGGGGTCTGCCGAGAATAGCTGCCACTCAGCCCCAGCTAAAGGCGACCTTTACCCTGTGATGCTGACGTGCAGGGCTCTGACTAGGAGCTCCCAGTCTATTCAAACCTGCTCCTGTCCCCAAAAAAACCATTGCCGCCAGACTTCGATCAGATATGGTCTGCACAATAGGATATTTTAAGTGCTCTAGGGGTGCGCTATCACCAGTAGCACTATCTTCACCAATATGGGGTAGGTCTGGTGGCGTGGGTAAGCCCAGGACAACCAGCTCCCCATCCTAGCTGCAGGAGGCTACCGGGACCTAGCTTTTGTTAAGGCCAGCCTGTTGTGCACCGCAAGCATATGCTTTTGTTTTGGGGTGTGCTCCCTTAGCCTTTATCTCAAAAGACTAACCCACAAGGCAGTGGGTCTATTTGCCCATAGCTGGGGCAGTGGTTGACAGGCGTGGCCACTGGCTGGTGGGTCAGCACAGGGGGGCCCACTGCTGCTCCGAGATCCCCTGTAGTTTAGCCTGGGACTGCTTAGTACCCAGTTAAGTATGGCCACGTGGAGGCACTGCAGGAGTCTTTGTGGTGGAGTGGCTATGTACTGGCAGAGGAGGCTTACGCATTCTTTTCACCTCGGAGGGGGCTAGCCAGCAGCAGTAGCTGATAGCAGAAAGCAGCATTCAACATGCACTAACTACAAGCACCGCCACGCTACTGCACCAGGCGCTTCACACGCAACCTCAAACACACACACTTACTGTGCACATGTTCACGCACACAATTGCACCAAGACACACACACAGACTCATAAAAACACACACGCACAAACAGACATACTCTCACATGTGCACGCAAACACACACAAACACAGACTCACAACTGTTGTGTCCAGCAAGGGCAGGTGCGAGAAGCCGCTCGCTCGTACCAGTCGGCTCTGCAGAAGTTCCCGGGAGACGAGCTCAAGACCTTCAGGCAGATGAAGGCGTCGCTGCTGCTCAACCTGTCGCGCTGTCGTCGCAAGATGAACGTCAGTCGACACACACCCATCCACACACACTCCATGAGTCTCATCACACCTGTCACCTTTCAGGATTTCATCCTTGCCGAAGAGTTTGCCAGCAGAGCTCTGGAGCTCAAGGTCAAATCCTACGAAGCATTCTACGCCCGCGCGCGAGCCAAGCGCAGCCGAAGGTTAGCATGTTAGCATGCTAGAGGTTGATGCTAGTTACTGCAGCTGGTGTTGAAGTTAAAATATCTTCTCGTCCACAGGCAGTTCCACGCCGCTCTGGAGGACCTGATTGAGGCCAGTCGCCTCTGCCCATCCAACCGGGAGATCCAGAGGCTCCTGGCGCGGGTCAAGGACGAGTGCCATGAGTCACCCTCGTACCCCGGGAGCCTGCAGGAGCGAGGAGCTGAGGAGGAGGAGCAGGAGAAGGACGTCGAGATGTTTCCTCAGAGCTCGGAGACCTCGGATCATCGGCCGCCCTCGCTCTCCCCGACTCACTCTGGTACCGCCCAGAGTCCGACTCGCCGTCATTCCACGTCTCCTCTGTCGTCCTACCAGCGCTGCAGTCCTGCCACGTCCCCCGTGCACCATCAGCGCGTGGAGACCTTCTCCGTCCTGCAGCGTCCGTCGGACCAACAGCTCCAGCAGCACCTAAGTCAAAGGTCTTTCCCTCAGTGGCACCAGGTCCCGAGACCTGCTCAGCCCGGTCTGGTGTTTGGAGGCTCGTACTTCGGTCCAGAGCCGTCGGAGCCGCCGGTCCAAACATATCGTCTGGAGGACGCGGGGGACGACGCGGGTCTTCGGTCCAGACCGGCACCCGGGTCCAGCAGGACCTCCAACATCGGGACTCATCGCTTTGGTCAGCCTCGACAGTTCAACCAATCCAAAGCGGCGTATTATCCCATAGAGGTCACCGAGGGGACCCTGACGCCCGCTGAAGGTCGTTCGCCCGATCACCAGTTTTACAACCAAGGTCGGCGCCCGCTCAGTGCCCACCCCGCCCCTGCGGCCCGACCCCTCATCCACTCCCACAGCCACGGCATGCAGTTCTCCAGTGGACTGCAGGCGTCTCGGGGCTTCAGGACGTCTGCGTCCACCCAGCACATGGACCTGCCGCCCGACCTGGGTGGACCTCCCGCCTACCAAGACCCCTCAGAGACGGTCGGCACCTTCCCAGGAGAGGCGGGCCGTGGGTCCAGAAACACCCCCTTCATGGGCGTCACGGACAAGTCGGTGCGGGTCCAGCCAGCTCCGCCCGGGTCCTCCACCCTCAGCCCGTCTCGCTCCTGGGTCGTGTCCTCCGTGGACACCGTCGTCACCTCGCCCACCAAAGCCCCGCCCCCCCCACCAGCGCCGTACTCCATCGCCTTCCACAACCGCAGCAACAACAACGCACACGACGGCCACGACAACCGGCGCCACTTCTACGACGTCCACCGTCCTCCGGCTGACGGTCACGTCAAGGTTGCGAGTCAGAATCCGTCCTACTTCGACGTGAAACTGGCGCGAACTCTGCCCGTCATTCACAGCTACTCTGAGCGATCGGGCAACAGGAAGACGAACCCGACGTCGCCCGTCAAACCCAAACGTCCTTTCGTGGAGTCCAACGTCTAGAATCAGCGTTTTGAGACGTCACGGACTGGTCTGTGCGCTTCGATGATGTCACGGAGGCGGCTTCGATGATGTCACGGCGGCGGCTTCGATGATGTCACGGCGGCGGCTTTGATGATGTCATGGCGGCGGCTTCGATGATGTCACGGCGGCGGCTTCGATGATGTCACGGCGGCGGCTTCGATGATGTCACGGCGGCTTCGATGATGTCATTGCGGCGGCTTTGATGATGTCACGGCGATAGCTTAGAGGATGTCACGGCGGCGGCTTTGATGATGTCACGGTGGCGGCTTCGATGATGTCACGGTGGCGGCTTCGATGATGTCATTGCGGCGGCTTCGATGATGTCACGGCGGCGGCTTCGATGATGTCACGGCGGCGGCGGCTTCGATGATGTCACAGCAGAGGCTTTGATGATGTCATTGCGGCGGCTTCGATGATGTCACGGTGGCGGCTTCGATGATGTCACAGCAGAGGCTTCGATGATGTCACAACCAGGACGTGAAGCCACAGACGTCTCGACAGGAACTTGAGTTTCACCTTCAAGAAGGTTCAACACCTGAAGGTCTCACCAGCACTTTTGTTCCAACATATTGTTCCCTGGTCACACGTTTGAGCGACTGTTGCTGGACCAGTGAAGTCTGAGCTGAAGAACCTCCTGACAACACGAAGCACTTAACGCTCCAGACACTGACGCGTGTAAATATGATATTTATCGTCTTTAAGTTAAGTTTGTATTTAACTATGAATATTGTTTCATGTTTTTCTACCTTTTATTTGATTGTTGTTGGAATAAGATGATGATGTCACTCGATGATGTCACTCGATGATGTCACGTCAGAAGAACCTTCTGATGATGATGTCACTCGATGATGTCACGTCAGAAGAACCTTCTGACGATGATGTCACTCGATGATGTCACGTCAGAAGAACCTTCTGATGATGATGTCACTCGATGATGTCACGTCAGAAGAACCTTCTGATGATGATGTCACTCGATGATCACGATGATGTCAAAAGAAAAACCTTCTGATGATGATGTCACCGATGATGTCACGTCAGAAGAACCTTCTGATGATGATGTCATATTCACGCAGAAGAACCTTCTGATGATGTCATGTCAGAAGAACCTTCTGATGATGATGTCACTCGATGATGTCACGTCAGAAGAACCTTCTGTTTGTCATGAGCAACAAGGAGCTAACATGCTAACAGGATTAGCAACAACAGAAAGTTCTGCACATGATTGTTTTCTGTAGTTTTTTTTATGTTTCTAATAAATGAGCGACTGTTGCTGGTGAAGATTGTGTCGTCGGTTCAATTCCTCGGACGAGTGTCAAAGTCATTGATGAATCCAAAGATGCTTCGAACCTCATTTATTTCAGTGCAACAACAAACGCACAACGAGCTCAAACTCAACATCAAACAGCGAATCTTGACAAAAACAGTCGATCGTCGATGATCGGGTTCGTTACGAGGGTTGATCGCAGACACTGAAGAGAAACAAACGACACAACAGTCGCACGATCAGCTGCTCGACGCCATCAAACCTTTATTGACAACGACACACACGACACAATAGAACAAACATGAAACTACAGTTGATCTGTCAGCGATTAGTCGAGTCTGACGATCGACACGAGCGACAGACGTTAGCATGTCACGCTAGCTGCTACAAGCTAATGGAGATGCTAGCTGCTGCTACGCTAGCTCTGGGTTCTGACCCCGGAGCCGTGGCCCTTCAGGGTGAGGCGGGCTCGCCCTGGTCCTCGCTCAGGGTCTTGAAGTGCACGGCCAGAGGCTCCTCCTCCGGGTGGGCGGGGCGTCGGTACTGGTCCCGGGTCACGATGAAGCCCAGCAGGAGCGCGAAGCTCAGCAGCAGCAGACCCAGCAGGTTGGCGAGGACGCCCTCGGGCGAGAGCAGCGAGTACGACTCCCCGAGGCTGAAGAGCAGCTTCTCCGTGATGCCCAGCAGGCTCGTGCCCACGGACAGCACCAGCAGAACCAGGCCCGAGAACACGTGCAGCGGGACGTACCAGGCCCGTAACCATGGCGACGCGCCCGGGGCCAGGAAGAACAGCAGACCCAGAACCCACTGCAACCACCAGAGGGAGACAGTGAGGCCTAGTGAGTGAGTGAGAGTGTATCTATAAATACACTGTGTGTGTGTGTGTGTGTGTCTCTATATAAATAAACTATATATGTGTGTATATATATAAATACACTATATATGTGTGTGTGTATATATATAAATACACTATGTGTGAGAGTGTGTGTATATATATATAAATACACTATATATGTGTGTGTGTATATATATAAATACACTATGTGTGAGTGTGTGTGTGTATATATATAAATACACTATGTGTGAGAGTGTGTGTGTATATATATAAATACACTATGTGTGAGTGTGTGTGTGTGTATATATATAAATACACTATGTGTGAGAGTGTGTGTGTATATATATATAAATACACTATGTGTGAGTGTGTGTGTATATATATAAATACACTATGTGTGAGTGTGTGTGTGTATATATATAAATACACTATGTGTGAGTGTGTGTGTGTATATATATAAATACACTAGTGTGAGTGTGTGTGTGTATATATATAAATACACTATGTGTGAGTGTGTGTGTATATATATATAAATACACTATATATGTGTGTGTATATATAAATACACTATATATGTGTGTGTGTATATATATATAAATACACTATGTGTGAGTGTGTGTGTGTATATATATAAATACACTATGTGTGAGTGTATATATATAAATACACTATGTGTGAGAGTGTGTGTGTATATATATATAAATACACTATATATGTGTGTGTGTATATATATAAATACACTATGTGTTGTGTGTGTGATATATATATAACACACACTAGTGTGTGTGTGTGTGTATATATATAAATACACTATGTGTGAGTGTGTGTGTGTGTATATATATAAATACACTATGTGTGAGTGTGTGTGTGTATATATATAAATACACTATGTGTGAGAGTGTGTGTGTATATATATAAATACACTATGTGTGAGAGTGTGTGTGTGTATATATATAAATACACTATGTGTGAGTGTGTGTGTATATATGTATGAGTGTGTGTGTATATATAAATACACTATGTGTGAGTGTGTGTGTGTATATATATAAATACACTATGTGTGAGTGTGTGTGTGTATATATATAAATACACTATGTGTGAGTGTGTGTGTATATATATAAATAAATGTATGTGTGTGTATATATATAAATACACTATGTGTGAGAGTGTGTGTGTATATATATAAATACACTATGTGTGAGTGTGTGTGTGTATATATATAAATACACTATGTGTGAGTGTGTGTGTGTATATATATAAATACACTATGTGTGAGTGTGTGTGTGTATATATATAACATACACCATGTGAGAGTGTTGTGTGTAATATATATAAATACACTATGTGTGAGAGTGTGTGTGTATATATATAAATACACTATGTGTGAAAGTGTGTGTGTATATATAACACACACTATGTGTGTGTGTGTGTATATATATAAATACACTATGTGTGAGTGTGTGTGTGTATATATATAAATACACTATGTGTGTGTGTGTGTGTGTATATATATAAATACACTATGTGTGAGTGTGTGTGTGTATATATATAAATACACTATGTGTGAGTGTGTGTGTATATATATAAATACACTATGTGTGAGTGTGTGTGTGTATATATAAATACACTATATGTGTGTGTGTATATATATAAATACACTATGTGTGAGTGTGTGTGTGTATATATATAAATACACTATGTGTGTGTGTGTGTATATATATAAATACACTATGTGTGTGTGTGTGTATATATATAAATACACTATGTGTGAGTGTGTGTGTATATATATAAATACACTATGTGTGAGTGTGTGTGTGTATATATATAAATACACTATGTGTGAGTGTGTGTGTGTATATATAAATACACTATGTGTGAGTGTGTGTGTGTATATATATAAATACACTATGTGTGAGAGTGTGTGTGTATATATATAAATACACTATGTGTGAGTGTGTGTGTATATATATAAATACACTATGTGTGAGTGTGTGTGTGTATATATATAAATACACTATGTGTGAGTGTGTGTGTGTATATATATAAATACACTATGTGTGAGAGTGTGTGTGTATATATATAAATACACTATGTGTGAGAGTGTGTGAATATATATAAATACACTATGTGTGAGTGTGTGTGTATATATATAAATACACTATGTGTAGAGTGTGTGTGTGTGTGTATATATATATAAATACACTATGTGTGAGTGTGTGTGTGTATATATATAAATACACTATGTGTGAGAGTGTGTGTGTGTATATATATAAATACACTATGTGTGAGTGTGTGTGTGTATATATATAAATACACTATGTGTGAGTGTGTGTGTGTATATATATAAATACACTATGTGTGTGTGTGTGTAAGAGTGTGTGTGTGTATATATATATATATAAATACAACTATGTGTGAGTGTGTGTGTGTATATATATAAATACACTATGTGTGTGTGTGTGTGTATATATATAAATACACTATGTGTGTGTGTGTGTGTATATATATAAATACACTATGTGTGAGTGTGTGTATATATATAAATACACTATGTGTGAGTGTGTGTGTGTATATATATAAATACACTATGTGTGAGTGTGTGTGTGTATATATATAAATACACTATGTGTGAGTGTGTGTGTGTATATATATAAATACACTATGTGTGAGTGTGTGTGTGTATATATATAAATACACTATGTGTGAGTGTGTGTGTGTATATATATAAATACACTATGTGTGAGAGTGTGTGTGTATATATATAAATACACTATGTTAGTGTGTGTGTATATATATAAATACACTATGTGTGAGTGTGTGTGTATATATATATAAATACACTTTGTGTGTGTGTATATATATAAATACACTATGTGTGAGTGTGTGTGTGTATATATATAAATACACTATGTGTGAGTGTGTGTGTGTATATATATAAATACACTATGTGAGGTGAGGTGTATATATATATACACTAATAAATACACTATGTGTGAGTGTGTGTGTGTATATATATAAATACACTATGTGTGAGTGAGTGTGTGTATATATATAAATACACTATGTGTGAGTGTGTGTGTGTATATATATAAATACACTATGTGTGAGTGTGTGTGTGTATATATATAAATACACTATGTGTGAAGTGTGTGTGTATATATATAAATACACTATGTAGTGTGTGTGTGTATATATATAAATACACTATGTGTGAGTGTGTGTGTATATATATAAATACACTATGTGTGAGTGTGTGTGTGTATATATATAAATACACTATGTGTGAGTGTGTGTGTATATATATAAATACACTATGTGTGAGTGTGTGTGTGTATATATATAAATACACTATGTGTGAGAGTGTGTGTGTATATATATAAACTATATATAAATACACTATGTGTGAGTGTGTGTGTGTATATATATAAATACACTATGTGTGAGTGTGTGTGTATATATATAAATACACTATGTGTGAGTGTGTGTGTGTATATATATAAATACACTATGTGTGAGTGTGTGTG